>LR749489.1:5648228-5708205 GCA_902729485.2 Mus minutoides
CTCACTGACTGACTTTATCAAAACGATCCATTCCTGGAGTTAGGAGGTAAATCACAAGATGTGAAGGAGGTGGTGGTGACTCAGATGGTCCCATGGATTGCAAAGTTATCATATACTTGGACTGAGGCATTGTGGGACAAGCTTCCTTGTGGAAGGGGTGTTGTCATGTGGGTCATATGATGTCTGGCAGTGTCCCCCACCTCTGCACACTAGAGACCAGCAGCTACTGGCCCCAACATGGACAACCCTGTCCCCTGGGAGGAGATGCAGACGTTCCTTGGAATGTTACCAAGATTTACAATGGCACCCAGGATCCACCAGGTTGTTATTTTATACAACAGTGCAGACCAACCTCACAGACTAAACATAAACATGGAAGGGAAGAAGCTGCTGCAGGAGGTGCACACATACAAGGGACGGCCATGTGCGTTAAGTTCAAAGCCAGGTGACCAAGATGTTAATGGGCAAAGGAGGCTTAGGTGGCAACAATACTGCTTTGGTCAGTGTTTGAATGCTATGTCAAGAAGTATCTGCTTATATGTACATTTCAGTAATAAGTTTACTTAACAAAACTTGAAGTCAATCAGACTTTCGATAATTTATCCCTAGTGATTGATTCCAGTCATTGGAAGTTCATTTAGATGAGCCTAAGATTTTCATGTGTGTGTGTGTGTGTTTGTGTGTATGTAGTTCTGTGTGTGTATGTGCATGTAGTTTGGTGTGTGTGTGTGTGCGCGCACACACACACACACACACACACACACACACACACACACACGCGCGTGTGCGCGCGCGTAGTTATATGTGTGTGCGCACTCATGTGTGTTCCTGCAGGGCACAGGTTGATATCTGGTGTCTTGTTCTTTGACTACCTTGCTTTCTGAAACCAGCTGATACTGAACCAGGAGGTATCAGATTGGCTAGGCTGTCAGTGAACACCAAGGATCTCATTGCCTCCATCTCCCTAGCGATGAGGTTATAGATCCATGCCTTTACACCATCTTCTTATGTGCAGTTAACACTTTACCCACTCAGCCACATCCTCAGCCATATGCCCCCCATTTTCTGAATGTTTTCTGGGCCTCACTAGCTAGAACTTGGGCTTCTAGATAGGAAAGAACACGGAAGCCCTTTCAGGAGTCACATGGGCCCTGTGGACAAACCCTGCATCCACCATATCCACCATAGATTGCTTTGGTCTCTCTCACCAGTGCTCTTCACAGCTTGGGGCCGAGAGTTCACACTGAGTATCCCCCCTGCAGCTCAGCACCTTTCCTGAGCCCCACTGATACTGACACCCCAAATACTGATGAGTACATAGAGAACCCTCATACCTAGAAAGACAAGGAGCCCTCTCCACAAGAGGCCCAATCACTAAGGATGTTCAGATCACCCTGTGCACCACTTCTAAACACCGAGTCGTGAAGAAACAGGACTGGCAGAGACAAGGGAGCCTACTCGGAGAACAAGGTTTTTAAGCTAAGACCCATTCACTCACATATCTATAATTAATGAGCTAATTACCACCAAGTCTTATCTAATCATGGAAGCAACAATCCTGACGGGTCCTTGGCTTTCCTTGGCTTTAGTCTGGGGCAGAGTAATTGCATTTCCTTGAGTAACACAACTTTATTTTGTTTTATAAACAATACCCTGTAATTTAGACCTTTTTAACTAATTCGAGTGAGCCAAATAAAATAATACAGATCAGGGTAGGGTAGGGTGGCAGTGCTGGTGTGTAGCTAGATTATTTTCCTTTAAATAGATAAAAAAGGAAAGAAAAGATCAAGCCAAGAGTATGGGCGGAGTGATTATAAAGAGCATTTCCCACTCAGGGGAGGAGCAAGGTTGTAATGCCATCTTTTATTCAGACTAAGCGATACCATTCAGTCAGGACAGCAGTAATTAGAGGTGATTACACGCCAATTAAGAACTCCATGGTTGTGTGAAGTAGAATCTTTTATACCTGACTTCCACAAGCCTACTGCACTGTGACATGTCTTCAGGAGAAAGCACAGAGAGAATTCCAAATGCCCTGGTGCTGACTATGGCTGAGGTCACCAGCATTGACTATATGATGACTGACAGCTCACCAGGGATGACTGTGGGATGACTGACAGGTCACCAGGAGTGACTGTTGGAATGACTGACAAGTCACCAGTGCTGACTGTTGGAATGACTGACAGGTCACCAGAGCTGACTGTGGAGTAACTGACAGGTCACCAGCACTGACTGTGAGATGACTGACAGGTCACCAGGGCTGACTGTTGGGATGACTCACAGGTCACCAGGGCTGATTGTTGGGATGACTGACAGGTCACCAGGAGTGACTGTTGGAATGACTGACAAGTCACCAGTGCTGACTGTTGGAATGACTGACAGGTCACCAGAGCTGACTGTGGGGTAACTGACAGGTCACCAGCACTGACTGTGAGATGACTGACAGGTCACCAGGGCTGACTGTTGGAATGACTGACAGGTCACTAGGGATGACTGTGGGATGACTGACAGGTCACCAGCACTGACTGTGGGATGGCTAACAGGTCACCAGGGCTGAAGGTTGGGATGACTGACAGATTACTACATCCACTCCAGTAGTGACTTGCTTGGCAGGCCTGAAAACCTGGAAGCAGTCCTGAGGCAAAGAGTTTCAAAAGAAATCCATCCTCCTGGAACCTTTGCATTCCCATAGCTAGAAAGCCCAAGATTTGTCCCTGCAATATCGTAAAGGGTCTTACATGCTTTCTTACAGTATTTTACTACATAAGAGTTAGAACTCTCAGGGCAAGCTTAGCAAAGTATATACTTAGAATCTTCTACAGCCAGGTATAGCAGGCTACATTGTATATTAGAAGCAAGTTGGTGAATTCTTCTGACAAATGGAGATTCCCCACAGATTCTTAAAAGCACAGCCAAGTTACCTTCATATGTAAGAATTTACCTAGACCTAGGAAATAGGGGGGCTGTGGTAATACATTATTCATAAGAAGGTCTGCTAGAGCAGAACCCCCTGGTGCTAGCTTTCACAAGGCTCAAAGGTGTAGCACAAATTGTGACTAGGGTGTGAAATCCTTACTTATCATTAGCTGACCCTAGGCAGAGCTGTTTTATATTTACTGTAAATATTTCTTGGTTCCTGTAAGTCTTTTTGATGTATACATTCCTTTTGTATTGTGTCATTGTAACTTGGTGGATGTATCTAACATGGTTTCTTGTTACTCTGTTGTATAAAAAAGTTTGATGCTCTACATCACATTATATTCAGATTCTACACACCCTCTCCTGTGGTCTCTGTTTGGCACCCACATTCGACTCCTTAGCCCACTTTCCTTCAGAGAACCAGATCCATGTAGACAGGGGACCAAAAGGGTCTGCAGCAACATGTCACCAGGACTGAATATGGGATGACTGACAGGTCACCAGGGCTGACTGTGGAATGACTAGCAGGTCACCAATGCTGACCAGAACCACTGTGCTAGATCTGAGAAGTTTTGTGGCTGAGAGCCCCAAACCACAAGAGAACAGATTGCTAGTCTTTGGGTGAGGAGAGAAGTGGGTGACTGTACCTGGATACCACAGTGTTTGTGGAGGGGGTGGAAAGGAAAAGCTATAGAAAGGGTTGTTTAAGGAGAATCTTGGGGGAGAGAGGTGGGTGCAGTTAGGAACTGAGCTCTGCAGAGGGCTAGATGCTGCAGACATTGAAAAACCATCAAGAAAAAGGCAGTGTGAGGGGCTGGGGACTCTACTGTGTCCCCTTGGAAGCTGCTGGCACAATAAGAAAGTTCATGGTGACACACCTTCAATCCCAGCACTGGAGGTTGGGGGGCAGAGGCAGGCGGATCTCTGTGAGACTGAGGCTGGCCTGGTCTACAGAGCGAGTTCCAGTACAAGCAGAGTTCATATAGAGGCCCTGCCTAAAACAAAAAACCAGATACAGACCAACACAAACAAGCCAACCCCAAACAAAGAAAGTTCCAGTGAGGTGGTGAGGGCAGGTTTGGGGATGCGGCAAACAGGAGCACACTCATGGAGAGAGGAAGTGAAGAAGGACATGAAGCTTCCCCTTTTGAGAAGCCTAGATGTGAACAGAGTGTGAAAGGAATCAGTCCTATGTGAAGCGATGGTAGAGTCAGGAAGCAGAGGACCCCAGTGCAGGGAGGGAGCAGGAGAGGGTGGGATGCTGGGCAGAGCAGAGCGATAGCTGTTCCCTTGAGGATGGAAACTGAGCAATGCCCACTGTCAGCTACATGCTGTGACCAAGGCTGGGGCTCCAATGGGTGTGGCGTGAGGGGCAAGAATGAAATGGCCCAGACCCTCCTAGGAAAGCCCTGAGTGTCCAAGGGAGTGAGAGAGCCAGGCTCTTGAAAGGGTTCCAGCAGTAGATGGTCTCAGAGGACAGGAAGCAGGAGCTAGATGCAGCAGGACTCAGTGAGGAGCAGCCTCTGCCCACACCCTGGTCAGTCCTAGAAACACCCACCCCAGATGTCCTAGGAGGCCTACTGAACCAAGTCAGCTGCCACCACCAAGCCTTAAGCTCCCCCTCTGGGGCCAAGGAGGTAATTTAGTGTCTGTCTCCAGAAGAGCTCACATTTATCAGTGGTAGCTGCTTGGTCCCAGCTGGCCATAAGTCACAAAGCTTTGGTGTATTTCTCTGGAGCTGACATCCTCTTGTAAATAACATGCCAATGCTCTCGGATCCTGGCAGAAGTCCCCCACCCTCCTTCTGTTTTTATAGTGACCTTCTCTTTCAGCCAAATTGGAAATGTCCAAGAAGCATCCTGATGGAGCCCTGTCAAGCACTAGGTAATTCAGGACTAGGTTTGCAGGAGCTTCCCTCCCCCCACCCCACCCCCACCATCTAGGTTGGGACACGGTGCTGATTTTATGACTGACAGCCATTCAAAACACAAGCCCCCTCCGACCCGGGGAGTTAACACATAAGGGCATGGATTTGTTGAAGCCCAACAAGCTCGTGGCAAGTGTCTGAAAAGCACCACAAAGTGAAATATGGTCTTCATAGCTAAATAGAGCAACTTAGAACTTAAGAAGCCCCTTCCATGGGGATCTAAGAGGCCAAGATAGAGTCATGGGCCCTGTATGGAAAAAGCCCAAGAAACACTGTGGATGGAAAGACACCATAAGGATTTATAAAGAGCACACACCACACAGTACATAAGCTATGGTATGGGTACTACCTGCTGTGAGCAGTGCAGATGTTTATAAATATGCAGAGAGACTCGGGAGGGGACCAGACAAAACAGAAGGGGGCTGACCACTTTGCTAGAGAGCTAAGGTTAAAGAGTGGGCAGGGGGCGTGGTCTTTTGTCTAAGCTTATTCTTTAAAATATTGAGTGATTTAGGAAGACTGGTCGCACACACCCATGGGTAAAAAGACCCTGAGGTGAGTCATTTTGTTTAATTCTCGGTTATGGAGAAATTAACCCCCTTTTCTCGTATGCATTCAGTCTTACCCTTCATTTCCTCTTCTGATTTTTCAGACAAAATCTAATACTGCCCTCATTACCACAATAACAGTATTTGTTCTGTTATCCAACTCTTCTAATGGAGATTTCTTTTTTAAAAACAATACAGCATGGGCACTTTAAATCTAGCCACAAATGTTTCTCAGAAATCAGTCATAGGTTTGAATTCTAGTCCCTTGAAGGGAGAAAAGGGAGTTTAAAATTCCATACAATTACACTGGGATACTGAAGCAAGAATTCTCCAGGAACCCATGTGGAGAAAGTCTCTGTACCAGTGATAAGATGGGGGTGAGAGGGCAGAGAGATAACCACTGAAAGTAGTTTTTCACTGGGTGATTAGCATATTCACCAGGTGATTAGCATATTCACCAGGTGATTAGCATGTTCACTAGGGGATTGGTATAGTCACTGGTCAATTAGCATACGTACCAGGGGATTAACATATTCACTAAGCAATTGGCATATTCATCAGTCAATTAGCATATTCACCAGGTGATTAGCCTATTCACTAGGCTGTTACCAATTTCACTGGTTGATTAGCATATTTATTGTTCACCGATCTTGAAAATGGGGTGTGGTACTAAGTCAAGCTCAGTTTGACAGGATCTAGAATTATCTGGGATGAGGGTCTCTCCACAGGGCTATCAGAGACTATCTTAGTTGATGTGGAAAGGATATATCTCAATTGTGAAACCACTCACTGTGACTGAGATCTTGGACTGTAAAGGGGGAAAAGGCTGAGCTCTAAGATGTATTTATATGAGGTTGCCTCAGGGTCTTGTAGCCTCAATGTTACATTAGATAGATAGATAGATAGATAGATAGATAGATAGATAGATACATAGATGAAAGAGAATTATAAATAAGTGAAGATCCCTGGCCTTAGCACCAGTCCTCATAATCAATGTGGGTCACATAATTTCATGTTTAGGTCTCAGTCTTTCTAGTGAGCATATTTAACTAAGTCACCCGAGGGGTCCCTTCCACCCAAGGATGTGCAGAATCTTCAGTTATAAATACACTTAAAGGGAGGGGTTTCCAGTCAGGATGGCAGAAATGAGGATACAAATGGTAACAAGGGCTGGTGTGGACGGTGACAGGCTGTTGGTGGTTGCATGCACCTGAGCAGCCACTGTGGACATCAGAAGTTCTGTATGTCCAGCTCTACCGCTCCGTGAACCTAAAGAGTCTACCCTACCACAAAGGTGCCTGCTCAGCCTCATCCACTGCTGGTCTGTTCTCGGAAGCCAGAGAACAGAATGAACCAGATGGCCATCCACGGAGCAGGTAAGGAAAATGTGGTCACACACAGTGGAATATTACTCAGCCATAAAAAATTGAAATTATGAAGTTCACAGATAAGCAGAGGGAACTGGGAAAACTTACAGGAAATAACATCACCCAACTCGTGGCAATACTTACTTTATATCTTTTGTTTTGCATGCTTAACAAGGATGTATCTGGGAGCTAGGAAACCAGAAACAGGGCTGACATTTTTGAGAGAAGGGGGTGGTAAAATACAGGTAAAGTGAAAGTGGATGGGGTAAAATGGAGATGGAGGGATATAAGCATAGGAGGAGAGGTGATGAGGGAAGGGGAGTGGCCTTAACAACAACAAAGTGTGAACAAAAAAGTTGTAATGGAAATCTGGGATCTTCCAATACAAACAAAAATCAGAGGGAACAGTAGAACACAGGGGCCATGAAAGGAGAGAGACAAAAACCTAGTGGTTAAAGGTTTCAGTAGAGATAGGAAGTATTAGAGAGGAGAAGGTGGAGGGATTTATAAAACTAATAAAACTAATAACACTAAAAGAAACTCAGGATGCATGACAAAGCCTTGGAAATCCACTGGTCTATAAGTTAATTTGAAAAAATTAACACAAAAACCCGACCTAAGACTAGCAGGGAACACTTGGGCCACTGGGGATGCCCTGCCTGAGTGAGGGTCAGACCTGCTTATCCTCTCTGGCCCTCAGATCATCTTCTGTGACAGGTGAGCAGAGCCACCCACCTGCTGGAATTCCTCAGAGCACTGGGTAGATGCTCGTGCTCCTGACACAGCTTCGTGGTAGAGCTCTTTCTAAACACTGCGAAGGCAGCGTGTGCAGCCTTCATCTCATGACATGTGACAACGTTCCCAGCTTCATAGTGAGGACATGGGAGCGGAGGAGCCAGCAGACTTGCCCAGCTCACACAGCCAGACACAGTAAAGGTCTGGAAGAATGAGCACAGACTACAGAACCTGCACTGACACCCCTCCCCTACGGTCTCTTCTATAGCAATGAGCCCTGACTTCGGAGCAGGGTCTTAAAATAAATTACAATATGACCCAGCTGTACCCCCTTCCCTGGCATGTGCCAAAGGACTCCACACCCCACCCCACAGATCTCTGCTCAGCTATAACCATGTTTTTCAATGCTCTATTCACAGTAAACAGGAAACAAGACGTCACATAAATGTCCTCCAACAGACAATGAGAAGTGAAAACGTGGTACCCATGTGCACTGTGGAATGAACGTAAAGATGAACAAAACCGTGAATTCTCAGGTAAATGGATGGAACTAGAAAAGATGATGGAGGAGGATCATATTAATGGAGGACCCAGGGACTCAGAGAGACAAATGTCACAGGTTCCATTTCACCAGAGGCTCCTAATTCCAGGTCTTCAGATGTCAGTACAGATCTTTGGGTATGGTGGTTTATATATGCTTGGCCCAGGGAGGCACTATTAGGGGGCATGGCCTTGTTGGAGAAAGTGTGTCACTGTGAGTGTGGTCTTTAAGACCTACGTCCTTGCTGTCTGGAAGCCAATATTCTCCTAGCAGCTTTCAGATGAAGATGTAGAACTTTCAGCCCCTCCTGCACCATGCCTGCCTGGATGCTGCCATGTTCCCACCTTGATGATAATCAACTGAACTTCTGAACCTGTAAGCCAGCCCCAATGAAATGTTGTTCATATAAAAGTTGCCTTGGTCATGGTATCTGTTCACAGCAGTAGAACCGTGTGCATGCTCACACTGAGGTGCAGGGATGCATGCTCACACTGAGGTGCAGTAGTGGTCCATGCTACTTGGCAGTAACCAATAGCTCTCTCTGATTGTTCTTAAGCCTTGCTGAATTAGAGGGAAGCCATGCCCTGTACTAGCAACCGGCTTAACTCCCCAGTGCTAGTGAAGCCATGGACCTTGGAGGAGAATCTATAAACCACCGCTTTACTAAACCAACACAATCCCTAACTACACTCTAAACATTCCTCCTTACACCCACAGGTAAGTGTAGTCCTCGCCCCTCCCCAAGGAGACTTCTCTTTGCAACAGATGACAACTGTTACAGAAGAAACCACAACCAATCAAAATGCAGAGCTCTGGAGCCCAGTCCCAATGGAAACATTTATAATACAACTCTTGCGCATAAGGCTCAGGGAACATTTTGGAAGAGGGGGCAGAAAGATCGGAAGAGCTGGAGGATCTGGGAGCTTGCCGTGAGATTTCATCTCCGAGAAGTGTCAGAAGCTATATGTATGAAGTCTCATCAACATGGCCGCCTAACATAACTTGAACAAGAACGATATCAGCAGACACGCTAAAGTGGATGGGCAGTCATGGGGGGGAAGCCTGCAAGTCCTCAACCCTACACAAAGAACTGTAGACAACTAAGGAGTGCTTAGAGCCAAGAAATAGTCTTTCCCTCATTAGGAAGAACACACCAACTGGCTATCCAATACCGAATGGTCAACCCTGAAAACATACAGGTACAACTAGAATTATACAGACAGAGCAGATTGTTTTTATGTGTTTAGGACTACACACACACACACACACACACACACACGTGTATGTATATAACAATTAGTGGAATAGAAGTCACACTTTTGAAAGAAAGCAAAGTGGGTTACATAAGAGGATTTGGAAGGAGGAAAGGGTAGGGGGGAAATGATGTAATCTCATTATAATTGGAAAAAAGCAGAATACATCAAAAAGCTTTATTTTTAATCCTTAATTATTTGTAAGCTTGTGTGTCTGTATGTGGGTACTGACACTTGAGTGCAGTTGATCTAGGAGTCCAGAACAAAAGGTATTTTATCCCCTGGAGCTGAAGTGGTTGTGAGCTGCCTGATGTGGGTGCTGGGAACTGAGCTCAGGTCCTTGGCAAATGCTGAGCCATCTCTCTAGCCCCAGGATCACAAAATCACAATAAAAAAAAAATAGGCAGGTGTGGTGGCACACGCCTTTAATCCCAGCACTTGGGAGGCAGAGGCAGGTGGATTTCTGAGTTCGAGGCCAGCCTGGTCTACAAAGTGAGTCCCAGGACATCCAGAGCTACACAGAGAGACCCTGTCTCAAAAAAACAAAAACAAAACAAAAAAAATAACAAAAATAACTTTTCTTCTTGAGAAACACAGTTCAATATACTTTTCTCTCCTTATAAAGTCAGCAGCTTGCCATCGTACAAGGCTGGCTTCACATTTCTCAGCTCAAGAAATCCTCCTTCCTCAACCTCCTGCCTCCAGAGCCCCTGAGCTCCCAGGCATTGCAGCCCTGTGCCTGGCTTTAGCTCAATTTTCTTTATGACTCCACTCAAGAATGTCATCCAAAACTGAAATAAACGTAACTGACCATGCTTATTTATAAACCAAAGAATCGCTAGTCTGACACCTGCGACAGAAGCAATGATAAAGATTAGTTACCCTTTGTTCAACACAGGTTGCAGTGTTATAGCTGCATCCTGACCATCTTCCAAGTCAGTAAACAGCATCAGACTCCACACTTCTCAGGCCCTGAGAGGTCAAATGACCGACTTAAAGCCACAAAGCCGGGCAGTGTCACCCACCCCAAGCACAGGAAGTAGAAGTCAAGAAGGTCAGCCTGCAAGCAGGAGTCTTTGAGCTGTCGGCCAAGGGCAGGCCACAGGGCAAGGCTCTTACCTGGGACTGTGGAAAGAGCTGCTGACCACTGACTGTTGAGAGGGGATTCTCACTGAGTCCGTGGCCAGGGACAGGGAACAGCTCATCCAGGACTGCAGACTGCCCTCTGGCTGGGAGCTGATGACAGAGACGTTGTCCCTAGAAGGCAAAGGTAGGACACTGACCACAGTGGCCACCGCACCAGAGTCTGCAGAATGCTCTACATGTTGTGCTACAGACAGGCAATGGCCTGTGAGGTGGGAGGAAGCTTTGGCGTTTGAAGGGACCAACTTGGGTCTTAGCCAAGGCCACCTGACTCGTGCCTGAAGTCTGGATGGAAACCACTTGATTTTATTCTAATACCCTTTCTATTAAATGCAGCACTCTTGGACACACACACACACACACACACACACACCAACTGAAGTGTTAAGGACTTGGTTTGTTAAGGCCTCTCTGACTTGAAAATCAAGCTTGCCATTGAATTCTGTACCAAATATGTTCATGGGATATGCAAGGGGTGAAAATCTTCTATCCTCCTTTGCCTTATGGCAATCTCCTTGGCAAGCTGGACTTTCTCTTTATGGTCTTTGACAGTGCCCCCCTCCCTATCCACTCACCTCTCCTTCTTCTGTATATGTGTGTGTGTGTGTGAATGTATCTGTGTGTGTATGTGTGAGAGTATGTGTGAATGTGTGTATCTATGTGAGTATGTATGTGTGTATGTATCTGTCTGTGCATCTGTGTGTCTGTATGTGTGTGTGACTGTGTTTCTATCTATGCACATGTGTCTCTGTAAGAGTATATGTGTGTATGTCTGTTTGTGTCTCTGTGTGTGCATCTGTGTGTTTGTCTCTGTGTGTGTCTGTGTAAGTATATATGTGTGAATATATATACACCTGTCTGTGTGTCTTGTGTGTCTGTGTGTCTATGTGTGTGTTCATGTCTGTATGTGTGTGTGTGTGTGTGTGTGTGTGTGTGTGTGTGTGTGTACAAGCGAGCCCATGCATGCAGAAGTGTTTGATATATTTGTGTGTACAGGTCCAGGCAAGTGTGTGGTATGTTCATCTGCCATTAAGTCAGCCACCATGGGACAGGGCTGCATACATGAACTTGACATTAGTCCTGTCCTCAAGATTGCATCCTAGGAGAGCAGCCACGAAATGAAGGCTCCATTAGTGCTACTACAGAGAGAGGCAGAAGACCAGCTTCCAGGTTAAGTAAGAGAGTCTCCATTTCCTTCCAGGAAGAAAAGGAAGGAAGTGAGGCAGGTGAGCCTCAGGAAGGTGAGGGTGTGGTGAGAAGAGGGTCCAGGAAATAGGCAAGCAGAACTCACGGGGTGAAGAGGAAATCAAAGGTCAACATGGAACACAAGTGTCCACCTAGAAAGTCTGTTCCTGGGCAGCAGGGAGCCACTGAAGGTGGTGGTGGGTAATGGCATGATAACACGTCTTCCAGGTGTCTAAACTATGCCACCTAGGTACGCAGGTTTGCACTCCTGTAAGGCACGTGCTAAACCATGAAGCCAGAGCCTCATAGGCATTCATTACAGAGAGCTCTGTGATAGGTGTGAACCTTCTCCTTGCCCACTGCACACACACAGCCGAGGGTTTGCCTTCGTAAGCTCCGTAGTTTACTTACCCCTCTTTCCCACTGCGGCTGCTACAGTCCACTGCCGTCTGGACACTAGAAGGAGACACAAGACAATGTAGTTATACAGCCAGGACTGGGGACCTGGTCTCCGACATGACATACACCTGGGTTTGCCTGCCATGTCTACACTTCACTTCTGTCTGGTTGTAGGGTACAGAGTTGTCCTCTCTGAGTCTCCTGCCTTCCTCTGCAAACTGTGGTTGACTAACAACATTCGGGCCTCTGCCTCTGCCCATGGAGCAGAGTGAAGCAACCCTTGTGGATTGTTTAGTGCAGATCCCAGAGAACAGGAGCAACCACTACCAATGCTTTTTAAAAACATGATTAGCGGATAGGGCTCTGGTTGAGAGCATGGGCTGCTCTTCTAGAGGACTTGGTTTCAACTTCCAGAACCTACACCATGGTTCACAATTGTCTGTAACACTAGTTCCTGGGGATCCAACACCTTCTTTTGGCCTCTGAGGGCACCGACACAAGGAACAGACATATATGTATGTAAAACAGTCAGAACAATTATTTTTTAAAATGCAACTGGCATCACTGACATTAATCTTATTGTTATTGACAACTGCCTGACACCTGCCTCACTCATAGTCTTTGGGAAGCCAACAGTTTAGGCTCTGGCAAGATAGCTTCCTGATGCATTGTGGGAAACTCCTAATATAATTATACAAGTAGCTATTCTCCAGGGAGAAACATGTTTACACACTCTGCCCACACCATCTGCCTCCATTTAGAGATGAAGATGGCATACCATCCACAAGGCCACTGAACTTCCAAACCCAGCTTTGTGGAGACAACAAGACACACTGGTAGTTAGTGTACCACTGCCCTCAAATGGGAATCCAGACAAAAGCACACCCCTGCATCTAGGTTGCCATTACTCTGGTCCTCAGGCTGGGCCTTCAGCCACAAGGTCTGCAGGGATTTGGGCAGGTCTGTGGAGGATGTACCCACTATTTCTTGTTTCTTCCTCTAAAGCTGTGCTTCCTTAGATGCCTCCTCTTTCCAAGCATGTATCTCCAGAGGACCATGAACATGTCTTCCATGCATGGAGACAGGATAGTAGGGTCCCAGAGCTCACAACCAAATGTCTAATGCCAAGAGGCTAAACCTCATTTCCCTCTCAGTGTGAGCCACTCGGGAAGTCAGCAGTCTCATTCTCTCCATTTAGAATCCACGCTCCTGAGCTTGGACACTGGATATCATTAATTACCATCACAGATCCACACAGTCTGCCCAGCTCAGCAACAGAGCATACATGGGCGCTGACACTCATCCAAGTTTGATCTCTGAAGATGGTTCTGGTGACTTGGAACTCAGAACCACTTCCTCCTGGAGGGACCCTTTCCCCAGAGACTTGGACACTTCCTGGTGTCACGTTTCACTATTGTCTCTGCTGTTCTACCCTGGATGTGTGATGCTTTTGGACCCAGTCTGTAGGAGCAAACCCCGCTGAGTGTGTGAGTCCTGTCTGTGTGCTTCCTGTCTGCATGGCTCCCCAGTGGGCTCAGCAGGCGAGACATCAGCTGACAGAAGAGGAAACACAGCTTTGTAAACAGCACCTCCATATAAAGTTGGCTTTCATGCTCCCAGAAAATGACTCTGATGGTCCAATCCATGATTGTTTGCAGCTGAGCATGGAGATCTGGGATTTCCATGCATCATGACTGTACCATGTAAGCCACCATCTCACAAGAAACAAGACGGTAGCCACCATTGTTACAACCCCCACCCTCCACTCCTGCCAAAGTCTGTGCTTGGAGCAGTCTTCTTAAGAAAGGGCAATTAGGGGGCTGGTGAGATGGCTCAGCGGGTAAGAGCACCCGACTGCTCTTCCGAAGGTGATAAGTTCAAATCCCAGCAACCACATGGTGGCTCACAACCATCTGTAACAAGATCTGGCTCCCTCTTCTGGAGTGTCTGAAGACAGCTACAGTGTACTTACATATAATAAATAAAATAAATCTTTTTTAAAAAAAGAAAGAAAGAAAGAAAGAAAGAAAGAAAGAAAGAAAGAAAGAAAGAAAGAAAGAAAGGGCAATTAGAGGGTGGAGGCGAGATGCACTGTCCATGGTACTGATCTAGCTTGCAGTGTAACTGAGGTGTCGGTGTTACTGATCTGGTGGGCTGCAAAACCCAGGGAGTCTCAACCCCTTGCCCTGGGCTGATGCCTACAGTTCTGTCATCTTGGCCAGTGTGGTTTTGCAAAGGGAGCCTGTGCCAGGAATTTTTAAACAGATGTTGGCAAGGATCGAGGTAATTGATTAAGTGTCTTCAGATGTATTCCTCCTGGGTACCTTTCACCAGACAGGCGCAGTCTAAATGCAAATACAGGCTGGGAAGTGACGCCTGGATTCGTTTACTCCGTGTCAGTGACTGACGTGAACTCACCACCATGGCAGCCCTGAAGGGAACAGAGACCTTGATAGGAGGTGAAGGACAGTCAGCATGTCCTATGTGGTAACAAAGCTGCCTTTGACTGGCACCGTTTGCTTCAATGTTGCAAATAGACATGGCGAATCGTGGGAGCTCTGACTCTATCTTGTCAGCTGGGTGTTGGTTTCAACCCCTTCTCAGAAAACAGGGCAACCTGTAACATTTTTATTGCCAGAGGGCACAGGGACCCATGCTGTGACTCTAACTGGGTGTCAACTTTCTTGGATGAACAGAGAGCTCACTCAAGCTCTTCTAGGTCAGGACATGTTCAGAACTCATGGAGGGCAGCTTCAAGAAAAGGGCTGGGGGGACAGTCACCTCATGCAGCAGGGAATTTCACATCTGGGCCAGAGCCAAGGTTCAACAGTGAGTTGTTGATACACAATGTGTCCTCAGAAGGCCAGTCTCTGGTTCCATCCAGATATCTCCAGGTCTCCTCCACAGCCTGATGTCAGACCAGTTGTTAGAGCACGTGAGTTGGAGATCACCCCACCCCCAAGGACATGATCGCTCCCAGAGTCCTCATCTTTTATCTGTGACTCTGAAGTCAAGGGTAAGCTGTGGACCCCTCCACACCCTACGGTATCCCCAGGCAAGGCAACAGGCAGAGCAGCTGCAGATTCTGGAGCCAGGAATAGATGGAAATTTCTGTCAGCCAGTGTAGCCTTCCTCTCATGACTAATGAGCAGGTTTGAGGCCCCGGGGATGAACTGAAACATTTCCTCCATTAGTCTAAGAAGGTTGATGCTACGGTGTAGCCGACGATGCCAGGCCCTGCTGCAGAGTCACAGGAGCTTAAGTAACACTGTGCGCTGCTTGACTTTCTGAGCATGTGGCTTGGCTCCCAGCCTGCAAGAACTGCTCCATTAAGATCTCTAATTCCAGGTAAACTGTAGAATTGTGAACTGGCATAATGAGAACAACTCTCTCAACTTGGCAGTTAGAGAGTTAGTCTCTCTCTCTCTCTCTCTCTCTCTCTCTCTCTCTCTCTCTCTCTCTCCTTCTCCTTTTCCCTCTTCCTCCCCTCTCCCTCTCTTCCCCTCTCCTCCTCCTCCTCTTTCTTCCTTCCCTAACCCAGTGGTCTGAATCCTCATTGAGAGTTCATAAAGAAGTATCTTGGACTAATCTTTCAGGCTCCAATCCAAACCTTTCTCATTCAAGGCAGTAAGAATGCACAGTGTGCAGTTTGAAGCTGCTGATGAGGGGGAATTTGCTGGCACCAGGGCAGGAACTGGGATCCCCACTCTGTGCAGTAGACCCATAATGGTACAACACGTATTTCTTTTTGTTTTTGACAGTCAATGATGTTCCTCTGAGGTCTCCTGGTTGTTTCCTTATCAACCTGACACAAAGTAGAGTCATGTGGGAAGAAGAACCTCAGTTGAAAAGAGGCCTTCATTAGAGAGACCTGCAGGCAAGTTTATAGTGCATTTCCTTGATTAGTGATTGTTGTAGCTGGGCCTAGCTCATTGTGTGTGGGGCCATCCCTGGGCGTATGGTCCTGGGTTTTACAAGAAAGCAGGCTGAGCAAGCCATGAGGAGCAAACCAGTAAGAAGCACCTCTCCTTGGTTTCTGCTTCACTTCCTGCCTCCAAGTTCGTGCCTTGAGCTCTGGCCCTGACTTGCTTTGGTGGTTGTGTTGGTTTGAATACGCTTGGCTCAGGGAGTGGCACTGTTAGGTGTGGCCTTGTTGGAGGAGGTGTGTCACTGTGGGCATGGGCTTTAAGACCCTCATCCTAGCTGCCTGGAGGTCAGTCTTCTCCTAGGGGCCTTCAGATGAAGATGCAGAACTCTCAGCTCCTCCTGCACCACACCTGGCTAGATGCTGCTATGCTCCCACCTAGATGATAATGGACTGAATCTCTGAATCTGTAAGCCAGCCCCAATGAAGTATTGTCTTTTATAAGAGTTGCCTTGGTCATGGTGTCTGTTTGCAGCACCAGGGATCCCTAATTAAGACAGTGACAAACTGTGATGTAGAACTGTAACCTGAAACAACCCTCTCCTCACTAAGTTGATGCTGCTTATGGTGTTGATCAAGGCAACAGAGACCCTGATTACGACAGCAGTGATCAGCAGATAGGTGAACTGTTTGCCCTATGCAACGAGTCAGGACTTTTCTGTAGGCATCTTTTACTTTTTTTAGGCCCCAATATCTGGGGAACTGAGAGTCTCAGCAGATTTCAGGGAAGCTCTGTGAGAGGAGAAGGATGGGAGGGGAAGGAGGGAGGTGGAGAAGAGGGAAAGAAAGGTAAAGGGCCTGCAAGTCCACCTCCAGGACCTCAGTATGACATGGTCCTGCGGTGTGGTGCACTGTCGTTCCCAGAGGGTGGCCCTGCTCTGGAGATTGTAGACACATGAAGACTGTGACCAAGCTGGCAGTCGTCAGATTCTAGCCCGGGCATGAGCTCACCAGGCTGCATGCCCTGTCTCTTCCCAATCAACATGCTCCCTTCCTCAGGAGGCCGTTGCTCTGAGCTAAACCCTCTCCTCTCTTAAGCTATTAAAAGGCTCTTATCTTGCTTTCTAGAACATTCCTCTTGGTCTTTGTGCATTGCCTCCCCAGATTCTCCTCTCATGGGTCTGTTCTGCCTCCTCCCTCATGAGCCAGAGCCACCTACCCCACAGGTCACCTGCTGCCAGGCCAGAGGCTTTTAGGTTCCAGCAGAGCCAGGCACACTCTTTTGTTTGATTTGCCTGTCCATTTGCACACACACTCCAGACAGAATTCAGACACCACCACATTCCTGAACTGTTCTCCAATCCATGCCCCTGGCCCAGTACTAAACATCTCATGCAAGCTCTTCAGCCCCTGCCCACCACAACATGGAGAAAAATGGCATCCAAAAAGCAAGAAGAAAAATGCAAAGTCATAAGGAGATGTCTGGCATGGGACAGGCTTATCAATCAAACAGATGGATAGATGAATGAATTAAAGGACAGAGGCAACAAGTCATGTCTGAGTCTCTGCAGGATCACGCTTCTGTGTGGGGAGTTGCATTTTTACCTCTTTCTGATCCACCTTGGAAATGAAGACACTAAGGATCAGAGTGATTGAATATTTGCTTGAGGTCATATGATACCGAGGGACACTTAAATAGAATTGTGGTCTATGCTTTCCCCTCCCCCAACAAGAGCAATCCCACTCGCTGCTGCCTGGGGTGCTCCTGGGTACCAGGATCATCGCGTGACACCTAACTTCAGACACCACACCACATCCCACAGCTCCCCTGAGACAAAGGCAAGCTCCCTTCCAATTTGAGGAACCATGAGGCTGATGGTATGTAGAAACTGGAAACCCAGTCAAGAAGAAAGACATTGGAAACACAGCAAGGAAGAATATGTACAGCCTCGGATGCAGAGGTCAGGATGAGAGGAGACAAATCCTGGAACTGCGCTCAGGTGGCCATGGCCTGAAGCTCAGGAAAGATNGGAGGGGACAGCCTAAGCAGAGCCTATTGGGGGGGGGGCATCCTGAGCAGAGCCCATCTCTCTGCAATGTAAACAAATCCTTCCCAGGCCTTCAATGCAGAGGAGGAGAGTGTCCCTGGGTGTCCCAGAGTGTCCTGCTGGGTGTCCCAAGCAGGCAAGACTTGTTCTACATAGGAGGGAATAGACTCTAAAGGGCCCTGATGACATGTCCCGGGAACTCGAAGCTGGGTCATCCATATGTGTTTTTAGGAGCCCAGAGCCATGCTTGAGTTTATCCCACCACCTTACTGAATGCAAAGCCATCTTAAATTGATCAGTAAATGGGATGGACCTGGTGCGGAAGGTTTGGGGCAACACAGAGCAGGCTATGTTCCAGGCTATGCCTGCCTACACAGTGCAACACTCGGCGCCATGACCACCTAGACCTACCCTCTGAAACTGTAAGCAATGCTTTCTTGCATAAGAGTCACCTTGGTCATGGTGTACACAGCAATAGAACTTACCTAAGAATTATACAAAGTGGGATGGCCCAGTGGGGCCCCCTGCAGAGTGACAGACCTGGCAGGCAGTTATGGGGCATTTTCTGTGGCCAGCACTAGTCACGTGACCAAAGCCTCCCTCACTGAGAGCCTGGCAGGGGAGTCATGAAAACCAATCCTGCTTCAGAGCTGAGCAACTGAGACCTTCAAGAGCAAGGACTTAGCAAGGGTGCTAGAACTTAGTGCTCTTGATTGTCTTTGTGGTACTCATCCACTGAGATCAGTACTCATCCACTGAGATCAGTACTCTCTGATAGTGTCGTGAGTCGATTCTGTCCTGACTTTTTGGGAAATATCTGGTGTCCACGAGGCATCTGTTTTTCAGTTTATCCCTTAACACAAAGCTTGCTGATGGAAGGTTAGTTGCCCCCTGGGGACTTAGGATTGAGTCTGGAGAAAGAGTTGGCGACCACGCCTTGAGGTATACTGTGACATGTGTCAGGTCAAGGCCAGATACTGTTATATCCCACAATGCACCAGATACCTCGAGTTAGAGAATCATCTGGCAATACATTCAGAATCTCTCTTTTGGAAATTAATTCCACAGGATGGATCAGAAGGCAAAGCAGGGCCCTGGACATGAGCTTGCTCGGGGCAATGCAGCCAATGAAATGAGAGTCTGAAAGCCAGAGCTATGCCCAGCTTTGGGGATGGTTACGGAGATCACAGAGCCAGAGCATCGCTTTGATGTCATTAAACAGCTGTTAACGGAAGTGAGGGCTGTGGCAGTGTGGGCAGCATCCTTGAATACTATGGAGCAAACAGAACTACCAAGAAGACTGTGACCCGGAATCCCTAGCAACCACACACCTCACACCATATACACATACACACACACACACACACACACACACACACACACACACACACACATATACCCCACACACATACACACACACCATACCACACAGCACACACACACCACACCACACACACAAACCACCAGGTACACTACATATACAGACACACACACTCTACATACAAATTACCATGTACACTACACACACAGATACACATACTCTACATACAAACTACCATGTATACTAAATACACATGCATACTATATACAGAATACCACATATACTACACACACGTACACACTACATATAAAACACCACATGTACTACATACACACTACATACAAAGCACCACATATACACACACACATACACATACATACAGCACCACATACACACAATACACTCTATATAAAACTACCATGTACACTAAATACATACTACATGCGAAACACCACATACACTATACACATATATACAATACATATAAAACATCACATGTATTACATACACACTACATACAAAGCATATACTACACACACACACACACACACACACACACACACACTTTTTGAGTGGGACTTGGAGTCTCAGTTATGTTACAGGTGGAGAGATTTTCTTTAAAGCTGATCTGATCATCTGAAGTTTCTTTTTGGTTAGCTATTTAAGGAAACACACAGATGCCTAATGATGAGGGGTGTGCAGGGTGAAGATTACAGTCAAAACTCTCAGACCTTCTGATAACTCCAGCAGCCAAGTGACCACAGACAGATTTCCAGACCTCTCTGAAGAAACTGAGGACATTTACAACACTGGAGGCTGCAGAGCCAAGATGTGACCCCATTCTATGGGACTGGCTGTGTTCAAACCAGGAATCCAGCAAGGACCACAGCTGTTTCCCATCACGGAAACTGATGGACATCCTTCCATGGGCCGGCCTCCTCTTCACACTGAGTTAGAACATTAAAGATGGCACTAAGGATTGAGTACTGCAGTAGGTGTGGCCCAATCAAGTCAGGCCAGGGCTTCACAGAGCCAAAAAGGAGGAACAATGTGGTCAGAAGCAGGCGTGTGTGGGCAAGGCTGGCATGAGCAGGGCCAGTTTACACTTCAGCTGAGGCTACCAGCCATGGAATGTTAACCTCAGGACAGGCAAGGGAGGGACAAGCAGGGGCCCAGCCCTGGCCCCCAGCCAGACAAGGGGATCAGGTCAGTGGAGGGGGCTGTGATGTAAAGGTCACCAGCATGTCAATTCAGACACAGCTGGGGAAGTGGCTGGGACTGAATCCCAGAAGCTCCAGGGCACTGTGGGAGCACCATTCCTTCCCAGGCTCAGACAGAGCATTGTGGGAGCACCACTCCTTCCCAGGCTCCAGCAGAGCACCGTGTGAACACCAGTGCTTCCCAGGCTCAGACAGAGCACCGTGGGAGCACCATCCCTTCCCAGGGTCAGGCAGAGCACCGTGGGAGCATCATTCCTTTCAAGATTGAGACAGAGCACTATGGGAGCACGACTCCTTCCCAGGTTCAGACAACAGAGCACCGTGGGAGCATCATTCCTTCTTGGGCTCAGACAGAGCACTGTGGGAGCACCACTCCCTCCCAGGCTCAGACAGAGCACTGTGAGAGCGGAACTAAGCAGGTGGGCAGGAGAGTGGGACTGGAGCTGAGGTAAATCCATAACCTCATGGGTTCTGAAGACAGCAGCTTTACAGAGTTGAATCTCAGTGGTGTGGCTCTGAGGCTGTGTGACCTTGAGCAACTCACACAGCTGATCTGCCTTCCTGTCAATCTCATTGTGAAGCAGGGCGGCAGGTAAAGTAGTTAACTTGCTGATGGGGGTGGGGATCAATCATTGGTGGCGTTGCTAACTTAACATTCCCAGAAGAGGAACCTCCGCCAGGGCAACATTGTTTCCCTTTCACTGCGGAGGCCAAACCCAGAATAAGAAGCTTGGAACGTGGAAGTCTGTCCAAAGCTAATGGGCTACCTAGGCGGAGCAGGAAGACCTGAAGACTAGCTGGGCATGCCCTGGACCAAGGACTTTCAATGCCCATCCTTTATCTGCTTGCTGCCTGTGGACAACAGACTTGGAGGGAGCACAGGAGATCAATGGAGTACTCTGGAGCCAGGGACCACCCCAGAGTGAGGAAGCTGTATAGCCAGCAATCACCAGTAAGCAGAGCTGAGCTTTCCTGTTTCAATTTAGGAACCTGAGGGCATCTGCGGATTACAAAGACCAAGACTTCAGTCTCAACACTGCAGACCCCAGCAGCCAGCCCAGGGCAGACAAAAGGAGGTCCCTCACCCCGTCACAACCTAGAGAAGACACACAGAATGAAGGGGCCAGTTGGAAGCACCTGGCTCAAGCTGGGGGACCCCCTGCCTCCTTATGCCTTCCAGGGACAGATGCCCAGCTGGTATGGTGATCACATCCGGGCACACTGAAGGTTGTCTCAGCCGCCCCTCAGGAGCACAGTTGTGTTCTGAGGCTCTGTACGAGCTTAGGATCCTCTACTGTTAGCAAGGAGCGTGGAGAGGCTCGGTTGTGCAACACTACTCTGATATAAGCCTGATTGGGTAGTTAGATAGATGCATGGCAGAAAACCCCACAGGAGCCCACCCGATCCTCAGATAGCTCTACAGTGTGAGGCAGAATAAAAAAAGCCACGGACAGAAATGGCTTCCATATGCACCAGTGCCTACGACATACTCCTCTTGTCTAATCACCCATCTTTGCAGTCAAGTCACATTTACTGAGCACCTACTGTGTACCAGTTTCCACAGAGCTAACACTGTCACAGAACCTGATCCACCTGCCCTGCTGCTGTCTGGCCCATGGAAGGCAGGTGCATGCTTAGGGTGGGGACGGTCAGTGTTACTATGTAACTGTTGGCAGCAAAGGAAAGCGCAGGGTCTGATCCACATAGGATGCCCGCCCATCATGTTTACCAAGATAAAGACAACATTGGGCAAAGTGAGCTCCTGGCCCTGCATCACTCACAGGAATCGGGAGGCCTTTAGACTTCTAGCCTGCTGCTCTCCACAGGGCGCCCTATGCACAGTTGCTGTGTGGGAAGCAGTTCAGACAATAATTAATGCCAGCAATTAAGATGGGCTTTGCTCATGACATTCAATTAGAGGCTAATACCAAAGCTGTTGTTTGTTGCTTGTTTCTTTACCCAGAGCATCCTGCTCCCCAGAGACCCTCATCTGCCTGAGATGCACGGGAGCTCTTCCCTCAGGCTTTGTGCCCCTGAGGAGGCCTCTCAAGGTTCAGTTCACCTCATTCGGGATTTGCCTGACAGAACAGATCTCACAACATCCTTGAGATTCAACCATCTTGCCATTTTCTAGTACAGTAATAAGAACAGACAGAAGCTTCCTGCTCAGTAGGATGAGTGTGTTCAAGTGAATAGGTGATACACACGGAGCCAGTGCCAGTAGCTTGCTTAGTAAATACAAGCAGACATTTATTGATATGTGTGTAGTCAGCAACTGGCAAATCTTTTTTAAATTTAACTCTGTAACCCAGGCTGGCCTTGAAATTTTCATCTTCCTGCTAGGTTTATAGGCTTCACCATGATCACACCCAGCTCTTGTTCTAATCCAAAATCCAAATGACTCAATGTCACACAGACAGGAGGGTTTCAAAACAGCTCTGAAACATTCTGAAATGCATGCATACGCATACATACTATGTGTGTGTATATATATATGTATATGTTTATATATGTGTGTATATGTAGATATATATGTGCATATATATGTATATATGTAGATATATATGTATGTATATGTGTGTATATATGATAAATGTGTATATATGTATAAATGTGTATATATGTATATGTGCATACATGTATAAACATGTATATATATGTATATATGTGTACATATATGTATATGTGTGTATATATGTATATATGCATACATATGTATATGTGTAGATATGTATGTATATATGTGTGTATATGTGTATATATATGTACATGTGTGTATATGTGTGTATGAATGTATATATGTGATATCTATCTATCTATCTATCTATCTATCTATCTATCTAAGATAGATAGATATCACATGTTTGAAACATACCTGAACATACAATGACTATTGCTGAGTTCATTCCTACAGTCCTTATTCAGACTGGTGTTCTGGTAAATGGTTGAAATCTCTTATCTCGCTTAATATTAATTAAGATCCCTTAGATCCAAGCACCGTGGAAACAGAACATCATGTTATAGTAAATTACTGGCTGTGGCTATTCTCCCTGGAATGAGCTAGCAAAACATGTTCATGTTTTCTCTTTGCGATTTTCCAGATTCTCTGCAGAAACTATGAATTTGGTGTATTATCAAAAACTTGAAAAATAGGGTTCATTTCTCTGGTTCATTGCAACGGAATCCCCCTCTACCCGTCCTCGGGAGCCCACTATCAGCAGGAAGAAAGGCCGGGGAGCATGCAGTCGCTGTTCCACGAGGTCCTTCCCTCATCCATCCTGAAAACTCTCTATTTAGTTCTATTTTTATGGTGCAATAACAGATGCAGAGAGACTCATCAAAGATCTGATTTTAGTTCACTTTCTGTTGCTATAATGGAACACCCGAGACTGGGTGATTTACATAGGAAAGAGCTTTCTTTTGGCACATGGCTCTGCCACTCCAAGGGCACAGCACCCCATGTGTGTGGCTTCTGCCAAAGGCCACAAGCACCTGGCTGAAAGTGGGAAAACAGAAAATGATATTTGTTCTCACAGGCACACGGGAGCTCCCCCTCAGGCTCCTTGCCCCTGAGGTGGCCTCTCAAGGTTCAGCTCGCCTGCACCCGGGTTTGCTCCACAGAAGAGATCTCACAACAGCCCTGGAAGTTCATCCATCTTGCTGCTTTCTGACACAAGAAGGAAAGACAGAAGCTTCACCATCAGTGAGATCAAGGAGGTGCCAGAGTCCCTTTTAGAAAGCCACTCTGGAGGCTGGTCCTCTAAGAGAAAAGAACGTGTGTGTGTGTGTGTGTGTGTGTGTGTGTGTGTGTGTGTGTGTAAAACATTAACCCCCTGACAATTTGTATACTCTGGAGACAAACACTGGTCTTGCTGGGAAAAATCAGATTCAAACCCTAGCAGGTCCCACAGGCAAACCAAAAGAATTAGGGAGCCAGCTGTGGCAGCACACACCTTTTCATTCTGGCACTCAGGAGACAGAGGCAGGCAGATATCTTTGAATTCTAGACCATCCTATTTTAACATAGAGATCTCCAGGATGGCCAGGACTACAAAGACATCCCCTCTCAACAAAAACACCAACAAAAAGAAAGTAGTAGAAAGATATGTTTTTTTTTTTAAAGACTGATTTATTTTATATATATGACTAAATTTTCATTGTCTTCAGACACAACAGAAGGGGGCATCAGATCCCATTACAGATGGTTGTGAGCCACCATGTGGTCCCTGGGAATTGAACTCAGGACCTCTGGAAGAGCAGTCAGTGCTCTTAACCGCTGAGCCATCTCTCCAGCCCAAAAGATATGTTTTACAGGGCCAGTAACTATCTAACCCTTCCTCTTCAGCCTTGCCTCAGCTGAGGCAGGCGTGTCTGATGGGTCACTGCACAAACTCAAGCAACCAGGGGTCCAAGAGTCCTCTCTTCTCCACCCAGTTGAATGTCTCAGCCCCAGACTGCCCTGTGCTGCTTTGCCTGTCAGTGGCAACCAGAAAGCCAGACCTTATCAAGCCTCAAGTGATGGCAATCTTCCCAGAAGTGCCCCCTGCGTCCTCAAAGAATATGAGTAGACATATGGTCCCTGATAGGATTTCAGTGTGAAGTGTCACTCCTGTGCTATGGGGTGGGTGTTTGGAGAATCAGTAGACACTTTAGGAGATGGACTAGCCGGGAATGTGTCCTCAGGAAGTCTCTTGCCCTGTCCATTTCCTGTTTCTCTTTCCGATCACTGATTACCATAAGGTAAGCAACCTTGCTCTGCCATGAACTCTTACCACTGTGTCCCTCTGCCCATCACAGAGCACATCCTGGACACTGTATGGGGTCTAACGACAACAAGAACACATTTAATCCAAGGCCTCACACGCTATAAGCAGCAGAGAGCTTCCTCAGAGAGCCCAAGGGTCAGGGTCCTTGGAAGAACAAATGTTTAGGACTGGGAGGAAAATATACACAAGATTTTCTTTTTCTTTTTCTTCAGGCAACAAAGTAGTGTGTGCTGGTTAGTGTTTTGTTTTGTTTTGTTTTGTTTTGTTTTGTTTTTGTTTTTGTCAATGTGACTCTAGTGGCTTAAATAGGTTTGGCCCCCATAGACTCATGTATTTGAATGCTTGGCCCAAAGAGAATGACACTATCAGGAGATGTGACCTTGCTAGAATAGGTGTGGCCTTGTTGAGGTAAATGTGTCATTTTGGGGGTGGCCTTTGAAGGCTTCTAGTGCTCAATCTCTGGCCGGTGTGGAAGGGACAGTCTCTCCAGGCTGACTTCCCATCAAGATGTAGAACTCTTAACTCCTTCAGCACCATGTCTGCCTGGATGCTGCCATGCTTCCCGCCATGGCGATAACGGACTGAAACTCTGAAACTCTAAGTCACCCCCAGTTAAATGTTTTCCTCTGTAAGAGTTGCTAAGATCATGGTGTCTCTTCACAGTAATAGAAACCCTAACTAAGACATTGACCCAAACTAGGTGATCTGGGATGAAAAAATCTCAGATGACAAATTGCCTCCATCAGACTGGCATGTGTGTGTGTGTATGTGTGTGTGTGTGTGGGGTCCTGATAATGATTGATGTGGGAGGGCTCCACCCACTGAGGACAGTACCAACCCTGGGCAGGTGATCTGATTTATGTAAGAAAGAACCCTGATTATAAAAGAAGGCAGGTTGAGCAAGCCATGGGGAAGAAGCCAATGAGTAGCACCCTCCATGGCTCCTGCCTTCATTTCCTGCCCTGACTCCCCTCAGTGATGAACTGTGATTTGAATATGTAAGCCAAATGAACTCTTTCCTCTCCAAGTTCCTTTTGGTCACGGTGTTGCATCACAACAGTAGAAAGTAAACCTTGTGAGGTATTGCTTGGGGGAGGATTGTAAAATCATTTGGAACTTTGGACCAGAAAAGCCATTTGAGTGCCCAAAGCTTAATGAACTGTTCTGTGGGAGTTTGCAAGATAAGCTCAGGGAGGTGAAGAGGATGAAGGACTGGCTGGCTTATAATGTCTGAAAAGTAAAGACTCTGCCATGCCTGTTTAAGTGATGCTTTGAATTAACAGTCTACAGTTTCTGGCCATCCTGAAGTTGAAGAATCATCTACAATTAACAAGAGACCAGCACTATTGAAGTGAAACCTTTGCTCTATGTTGATTAGCTGGACCTGAGCTGAAATTCTTCTGGGAAGTGGTTCCTCACATCTGTGGTTCAGGAAGGCCAAAACAGTCTAGCAAGCTGGCAGCTGAACTCTAATATGTAGGAGTCTCCCACCTGGTAATGATTTTGGAAACATGGGAGCTTCAAGGTTGAAGGGGTCATGGAGAGAAGCTGGGGCCTTACATGGTGTGTCAGGGTCAGAGTTCCTGAAAAGATCAGAAGCCACTGGTGAAGAAGTGGCATCTGTTGGAGTAGAGACTACAGCATATTGGAGGTGCTAGGGCTGCATTTTAGCCTTCCAGGACAGGCAGGAGTGGAGCAGATCTGAGCCCAAAAATAAGCTGTGTGTGCTGTGAGTGGCATGACTGGAGAGATGAGACTACCTAAGCCCCCTGCAGCCCACAAGATCATGTTGGACACAGTTATTAATACTGTTGAAGATTGGCTTTGCTTCGATCTGTGCATGGCTGTTTCCTGGTTTTTCCCTTCTTGGACTAAGGATGTATGTAATTTGTTTTTGATTTTAAAAAGAGGATACAATTAAGTGACTGTGGATTTCTAAAGCAACTTTGAATTTTAAAAAGTGTACAAAAATTTAAAGTCTGGCACTTTTAAGGGTGTATATGACTTTTCAGGGGATATTTGGGGACAAGTAAGAAAAGAAAGGTTATGGTTTAATAGTAGTGCATTTGTGTATCAATATGACAAGGAATCAATTGTACTGGTTAGTTTTTATCAACTTGACACAATGCCTGGCAGAGGGAACTTCAACTGAAGAACTGCCTCAGACCAGTCCAGAGGCAAGTCTGTGGGAGGAGTTTTCTTGGTTTGGAGGTCCCAGCAGAATGTGGACAGTGCCACTCCTAAGCAGGGGGTTGTGAGTTGCATTTTTAAAAAGACTGTTGGGCAAGCCACGGAGAACAAGCCAGAAAGCCACCTTTCTCCATGGCCTCTGCATGAATTCATGCCTGGAGTTTTTGTCCTTACCCCCGCCTCAATGATTGGGATGTGTAAGAAATAAACCCTTTCCTCCTCAAGATGCTCTGGTCACAGAGTTTATTACAGCAACAGAAAGCAGACTAGGGTGGATCTGATGGATCGGGTAGATCCAGATGGAATGTTTCTATTTAACAAACATCCACATATGATTAAGTCTATCTTTACTTTTACGATTAATTTAACAATGTTGAAAAGGAACTGAGGTTTTTTTAGGGTAGCGGTCAATTTATATCAATTTATTACAAGTTTTAGATTTCTACATAAAATTGATGAGCTTTTCAGTCGCCGTTAAAGAGAATAATTAAGATGGAAGCCACAAATAACAATAAATAATCTCTCTTTGTCTTCCCAGCTGTTTGTCACAGTAATGGAAAGTCTAAATGACAGCAGCCAAGGGAATAGCTCAATGGCAAAGCATTCACAGAATAAATCTGTTGAACTGAGTTCAGTGCCCAGAGCCCACGAAGGACCTGATACAGGATTGTAAATTCTGGTTATCCCCATACTCCTAGGGCAAGACAGGAGAAGGCCAGGAAGTTCATAGGCCTGCTAGCCTGGTATATGCCTAAAAGCAAAGCTGAAGGTGAGGGCTGATACCCTAAGTCTTCTTGTGTTTCCCACACATGTGGAAGGCATGTGCAGACATGAGCTCACACATATAGAGAGTCCCTCAGTATCACATGTGATCCTTTGGCTCCATGGCAATGAAAACCAACACGTAATTCAACATGAATGGCTCTTTGAGTTTTGAGCCTGGCTGGATCTTTCACTGAGCTGGTGGTTCTTAGAGCCAGCCTTCCTCATTGCACTGCAGTTAGTCACAGAATCAGGAAGGGGATCTGTGGTGGGCAGAGTGAGATCTGGCCTGCATACAGCAGTCTTTGCTCTAGACTATACAAACCCTGCCCCTGCAGGGGAACCCTGTCCCTCTATGGCAACCCTGACCCTCTGTGGGAACCCTGTCTCTTCGTGGGAACCCTGACCCTCTGTGGGAACCATTGCTCTTCATTGGAACCTTGACCCTCTGTGGGAATTATGTCAGTGGGTCACTGTGTCCGTGGGTCACTGTGTCAGGGGTTACCTATTTCTCACCTCCCCTTCCTGGTGTCATTGCCACTTCTTGCTCTTTGACAAAAGCTTGCAAGAAAAAAATAAGGAATATCAAGTGGTACCCCCTTACACATCTGACTGGCCCAGTTCTTTCTTGAAAGGGTGTGGGAGCACAAAGGCCACAGGTACCAAACAGGCAGGGCAACCTCATTTTCCAAAAATGAGTCAAAAAATACATCCCCTCTTGAAGGTGAAAGGATTTCAGTGCTCACACTGAGGGAGCCGGTGAATCAGAGAAAATAGAAACCACACCATGCCACTCAGTCCCAGGAACCTAATACTGAGAACTGAATAAGTGGATAGAATAGGGAATCAATTTCCCCGTGATGGGAAAGTTGAAGCCAGAAGAGGCCCTGCTTAATCTAGATGCTGCTTTACAAGGTCAAAGCCCTTTATAGATAGCACAGGATACCCAGGTAGGGTAATTAGCCTAGGTGACCCTGCATGTCATCAGAAGGATTCTTGGAGAAAGCAGTAAAGAAGACCCATAGGGGACAATTGTCACCACATTGAGGGGACAACAAGGTTGGGTGAAACAGATCAGCGCGAAGAGCAGCTGATCGAAGCCAGAGGAGCAGCAGTCAGGAAGGCACTGATGAGCCAGGGCTGATGGACATGGAGCCTTCCAGTCAAAGTCAGGCTCCAACAATGTCCCCTGTGGGAAGCCAGCTTTAAGAGGAACCCCTAGGGAGATATCAAATTAAAAGATGTGATGTCTGCCAAGAGTGCCCAAGGCAAACCCTCCCTCTCTGGTCCTTTCCCTCCCCAGCCCTCCTCCATTGCCCCCAGCTGCTCCCTGTAGGTGACAGCTGAGCTGAGGAAGGTTGAATTGGATCTGATGGCAGAAGGGGGTGGTGGGCGGGCAGCCAAGTGGTTAGTGCTCAGGATCGCTGGGGCTTCATTATTTAAGATGCAATCGATGTTTCCAGCTTATAAATATCTATCACGCCATCTGCCCAGAGCTGTACGCTCTCTCATCTGTAAATTTTGAGGAGAAGGCAGTAAGATTTCCAAAATCTCCGCTTTCCGGCACCACACAACAGAGTGAAGAATTACAGATTTGTATTGTGTATCGGTTATTTATTGTCGTGTAACAAATTACTTCGGCACCCGATATTTGAGAGCAGCAAATATTTACTGTCCTGCATGGCTTTTATCGTGTGAAGGGTTCAGGCTTAGCTGGGTGGTTCTGGCTCAGTTTCTTTGTAGGTCCAATTAAGGTCCTCCAGTGCTACCTCATGCATACAAATGACCTAGCAGATGTGACAAGGACCTATGTACTGGCTGGTTTTGTGTGTCAACTTGATACAAGCTGGAGTTATCACAGAGAAATGAACCTCCCCTAACGAAGTGCCTCCATGAGATCCAGATGTAAGGCATGTTCTCAATTAGTGATCAAGGGTGGGAGGACCCATGGTGGGTGGAGCAAACTCATTGTGGGTGGGGCCAGCCCATTGTGGGCGGGGCCATCCCTGGGCTGGTAGTCTTGGGTTCTATAAGAGAGCAAAGGGAGCAAGCCAGGGGAAGCAAGCCAGTAAGTAACATGTCTTCATGACCTCTGCCATCAGCTCCTGCTTCCTGATCTGCTTGAGTTCCTGTTCTGACTTCTGTTGGTGATGAACAGCAACCTAGAAGTATGAGTTGAATAAACTCTTTCCCCCCAACTTCTTGGTCATGATGTTTCTGTAGGAATAGAAACCCTGACTAAAACAGATGCTCACATAGTTCCTAACAGGGGCCACCAAGCTAACACAGACCCATAATTAATCCAATAAGATGACAAGCCTGGTGTTATCACAGGATGGGGAATTCAGGCCAGGAGACATACAGAGAGGGACAGAGAACACACTACACAGAAGCTAAGCTCTGGAGGGACAATATCTGCCAACCAGGGGATACCGAATCACCAGGGCCTAGCCAGGTGGTACAATCCGTCATACCAGCACAGGGAAGCTAAGACATGATAGTTTGAAACCAGCCTAGGCCACATGCAACACTGTCCCAAAGCAACAGTACCCAAATTATTCCCAGTGAACCATCCAGAAGCAAGGGGCCATCCAGAGGGACCTGTGATACCTTGAGTTTTTGATTTGTGCCCTCTGGGACAACTCAGCACCGGAGGTTCTTTCTGTGTCCTGCTGCTTCAAATGGAACTCACTGGGGACTGTACAAGGTTAAGAAAGCAAAGTAGCTGTCACATGAAGAGTGAAGATCCGAGTCTGTGTCCCCAGCATTCAGGGTTAGGTCCTGTAATCCCAACAGGGGACAGACAGGAAGATCCCTAGGGCTCCTGATGAGCCAGTCCAGCAAAGAGGGGCACTCCAGATTCAGTAACACCAAGGGAAGACACTCTACATCAATGTCTGGCTTCCAGACACATGAATGTGCACCTGCACACATGTATGTATACATACAAGAACACACAGAGAGACAGACAGACAGACAGACAGACATAAAGTAGAAAAAGGCATCACCTTCAACTTATCCCTAAGTCTGTTACTCGGTGATGCTCGCTCTTAACGAGAATGTTGTATTCTCATGCCACCTGTGCATGTACACATGTACGTGTGTCCTGTGTCGAGCGAGCGTGCCTACCTGATCCACATTGGGGTTCTATTAAAGGTAACCCAGGGTCCATTACACAGACAGTTTAACAACTTTAGACACACCTTGCCTCTCTTCCCCTGCCTCATTATCTTCAGCAAAATAAAGGGTTGGATACTCACTCTAGGTGGCTGCCAGCAAGATTTCCCTTTTCTTCTTCCTATTCTTCTATTTGAAGCTGATTGTTTAAAAAAAATGCCCCCAGCTGTTGCCTGGAGGCCTTTATAGCTTTATGGAAAGTTAACAGGCAGGCAACAGGAGTTGTTTGGGAGCGAGGTGATAAAGACCTACCATTCTGAAAGCCAAAGGGAAACTTGTAGATCATCATAAGCTCAGAAGAAAAATGTCCCCTCCCCCACCCCCCCATCCCTGACTCCTCCCCTCCTCCTCCCTCAACCCCTACCGCATCCCTCATTGCCACCCCCACCCCAACCCCCACTCTATCTCCCACCCCTCCCCCAACTCCCAAAGCATCCCCCATTGTCATCTGTGTTCATCTGTGCACAACAGAGGCTAAAAACAGACCTAGGACTCCAAGTCTTCCTACCTAGGTCTTTTCTCTTTCTCTCCAAAAGCACTTGTCTCCCACTGCACTGCTTTAAACCCTGATGGAGTTAGAATCCCGGCCTCCTGCATGCCAGGCAGGCACTCCACCATCTCTTCTTGCACACACTCTGGTTACAAGGAGATGGGCAAGGATTCTGAAGGTGAGGAGGAGGTCACCGATTTGATTCCTGGGGTCTCTGAGTCTCTGATGAATGAGGCGCAATGGGAGGACACTCCTAAGTCTCTCCCAGGCAAGATAGGCATAGTGGTGCACACTTTTAATCCCAGCACTTGGGAGGCAGAGGCAGGAGGATCATTGTGAGTTCTAGGACAGCCTGATCTGTGTTGTGAGTTCCAGGACATCTGGAGGTAGACGTGAGGAAACAGACACCCTCACAGGGAAGTGGAAGGTGGCTGAGAATGTTTGGGGGCCTTTGGGGAGGAGTTAAAGAGGGAACTGAATCAGAGTCTGTGATGTTCCTGTGGGACACAGCCTTGGGCCTTTGAGGAAGATTTGGAAATCAACAACAACAACAACAACAACGCCTCTTTAAAGTCTCTCTCAGCCTTTCTAGTCCCAAACTCAGCCCCCCCACACACACACATAACACACTCACACTTTCACTCTCTCTCTCTCTCTCTCTCTCTCTCTCTCTCTCTCTCTCACACACACACACACACACACACACACACACACACACACACACACACACACTGTGTCCTCTGTTTCACTGATGACAGAAAGAGTGACAAAGGGCAGCTCTGGAGCAGCCTTCTCAATGCCCACACATATCGTGGACTTTTCAAAAGCAGTACCTGGGCTTCCTGACCTGGGGTGAACGCCTACCTCCTGGCTCCAGACTTCCCACAGTCAGCCCACCTACGCCACTGCCTCCCGACGAAAGAAAAAAAAGCTATTTCAATTTTTCAATTTCTGCTCAGTTGCAAATATGACATCCGTACCACCCAATCTTCCTGACAAGAGAATAATTATATCAATATAATTAAGTCTCAAATGCAAAGATTATCTTTAGCACATACACTGGCAAGGCACTTCCCACATCAGAGACCACTATTGCAGCTAGGGATTCTCCAGCTGCCTCCAGCACGGCTGCTTTCAAATCGAGTCCATGGGCCATCAGTGTGTGGCTCCTTTCCTCCCACTGGCCCACACAGTTGCAGAAAGAGAGAAATTAGCTTCTCAGACTTCCCCAGTGGCCACTGAGTTTCTCATCCCGGAGACTTTTGTCCGGGCTGAGGCTGAGGCTCAGTGGGTGTACATGCCTAGAGTGCACCCAGCCCCTGTTCTGTCCCCAGTGCCACATAAATTGTGTGTGGTATTGCACACCTGTAGTCTTAGCATGCAGGAGTCATGGAGTCTACAGAATGTCACCCAGGCTGGTGAGACCCGGAAACACACCCACATCTCTCTGCTCCCCATGCACCCATGCTGAGTGTGTCAGCTCCACAGTGGCCTTCCCTTCGTGAAGAAAGACATTCAGGGACCCTCAGAAGAATCTTATGCAAAGGAGGTTGTGACAGGCCATGTTCCAGAGTGACACTTGAGAACCAAATGGACCACATGCGGGACAACGGTACCTGAAGCTGGTGAGTCTGAGCCACTGTAGTTTGGTGTGTTCCCCGTGTACTTGTGTGACACTGATGTCAGCACACCTGTGCGGCTGGTCATGTAGACACAGCTGTGTGCAGGGCAGGGTGGTAGGCAATGTCAAGTGACCGTGCCCCTGGCTTTGCATGTGCTTCGGCCAGGCTCTCAGTCATGACTTGAGGGCACTTCAATTTATAAAAGACATTGTTCTGCTTTTATGTAAGTTGTAATGACATAGCCCTGGGGATGGGCAATGGGAATCAGCTTATTGGGAAAACCTTACAATTCCAGGCTATTTATTCCCTATCAGTGTGGAGAAGTCAATGCAGGGACTTCAAACACATCACATCGAGAGTGGAGAGAGAGAGAGCAAGAGAGAATGAGAGAGAGAGAATGAGAGAGAGAATGAGAGAGAGAGAGAGAGAGAGAGAGAGAGAGAGATCAATGCATGCACACCCCCTTGCTTATGCACGGCTCCATTGCTCTGCTCCAAAGAAGTTCAGGTGCCCTGCCTAGGGAATGATGCCACCCACAGTGGGCAGGGTCTTTCCACATCATTTAACAAGATAATCAATCCCCCAAAGACATGCCCACAGGCCAACCCCGTGTACAATCCCTGTGGTGGTTTGGATATACTTGGCCCATGGGAAGTGGCACTATGAAGAGGTGTGGCCTTGTTAGAAGAAGTGCATCACTGTGTAGGTGGACTTAGAGGTTTGCTATGCTCAAGCTCCATCCAATGTGGAAAATTGTCTTCTGTCAAGATGTAGAACTCTCAGTTCCTCTAACACCATGTCTATCTGGATGCTGCCATGCTTCTTGTCATGATGATAATGGACTGAACATCTGAAACTGTAAGCCAACCCTGATGAAATGTTTTATGTATAAGAGAGTTGCTTTGGACATGGTGTCTCTGCACAGCAACAGAACCCTAACTAAGACAAGTCCTCGCTGGGGTTCTTCCCAGGTGACTCTACATTGTATCAAGTTGACAGCAGCCACGGCTAGCTGGTTAACAAGGTTGACACTGAGACAAACTACCAGGCTGCACCGACAACAGTGACATCTTTCTCTTACTCAGGCTCTCTTGATCAGATTGAAGACCATGTAGAATGACTGCCCCCACAATGTCTTCTAGGCCTAGGGTAGAGCAGTCTTCAAGGGTTGCCCCTAGAAGAAATGGCCTGATGTACTTCTCAGAAAGCCCCTCCATCAGAGACAGATGACTGTACTAATCACAAGGCTTCTGCCTTAACAACTAAAGCCAAAGCTACTTACTCCAAAAAAAGCCAAAGAAATCTCCCGAATGCTCAAGAGAGGAGAGAGGAGATGATCCCTCTCAGGCAGATCAATCCTCATCAATAGTCTTGTATCATTACATCTGCTCTCCCAGGAGATCGATCAGGGAGGATACAGCAAGTTGCTGCTGGCACTGGCGATCAATGCCAGATCCTAGCTTCCCTGGACTCAGAACAGTTGATGCTGTCTAGCTGAGAAACGGGGTAGAGGCGGTGTGGTGTGTGTGACTTAGACAGCAAAGAACGCCAGTAAACAGCATGTGGCCGGGCGTGGTAATGACAGATAGTAAGACAATGGTGTCTGGCATGCCGGGCTCCTATCTGCCTAAGCAAGAGATGTTCCACAGTGTCAGACATCACAGCCCCAAAGTCACAGAGTTGACAGTGGACTTTTATTCCTGCTACATTCATTGTGGGGAGTTCACACTCCTATCCCTCCCTCAGTGTGAGGAGTTCACACTCACACCCCTCCCTCAGTGTGAGGGGTTCAAACTCCCACCCCTCCCTCCGTGTGAGAGGTTCACAGTCCTATCATCCCCTGATTTGAGGGCACCAGGCAGCTTGCAGAAAGGTTCTGCAGAAATTCTCATTTTCTGAAACAAAGGGCATTGAGCTGAAACCTGGATGTGTGGGGGACAGACACTACCGCACTGTGGGCAGCTGGGTGGGCTGTGCTATGTAGCTCACAATGTTAACAGCCTGTCTGGGCTCTACCTATTAAAGTTAACACCAGCATCTCTTTCCTCTAATTTGTGACAAGCAAAATTGTTGTCAAAATACTTCCAAGGGGCAGAATCACACCCAGAGGACAGCTGAGCCCAGATATGAAGCTGAACCCTGACCCAGCCACTCCTTACTGTGTGACCTCACCTTCAGGACGGAAAGCCTCCCCCACAGCAAGGAGGCTCTGGAGTAAAGAAACTTGTGCTTGGCACCAGCTACCTCATAACTCAGGTCTTTGGACAACCAGTGTCTCTATCACCTGGTTATAAATACAGAACTGTGTGCTGGGCATGGTAATACCTCCTTGTGATCCACTTGGTAGGTGGAGGCAAAGGATTGCAAGTTCTAGGCCAGCCTGGGCTATATGAGACTCAGTCTAACAACAAGGAAGAAGACAAACTATCTAAGCACTGTGGACATCAGAAGAGTTTACAGGCTTAGGCACAGTGAAGACATGGTAGCTGCCAGTCTCGTCCCTCTTTGGCCTTGGGCAAGGCAAGGTGCTCTCCCTCAGAGCCTCCTCCTCACACTGTGTGAACGGAGATTAAACATGTCTCTCAGCCAAAGGCAAGGGTTCAGCTTTAATCAGAAGAGCCCTGGAAAGTATTTTTTTGCACAGTGTATTTGTCTCTGCAGACAGACAATCTCAGCCAGGCTGTTTGCCACTGTCCTTTCGGATGCCTCCTAACAACATCGTGAGGCAGCCGCTCCCTGCATGAAGCATGAAGCCGTTGAAGCTCCCCCTGTACACTTTTGTGATGTTCCTTTTGATAGAGTCTAAAATTATAACAGCCACTTGGCCACTCACGGTCCATTTATCCATTTATTGACTCCACGGGGAAGAAAAACAACGTCTGAGCCGTGTGTGCTCTCTCCTCTCCACATCTCAAGGTGATGGCCAGGCAGGTCCGTGCCTCTCACCAGAACAGATTCATCAAATCCTCCTCACAGCTGAGGCCTGCTGGCTCCTGCAGCCTGCAAGTTCTATCCTCCCCGGCACTTGGGAATACTTGAGTCTGAGGGAAAGTTTGGTGAGGGTCTCCCTTTATTTTTCTTCAGTCTGCAGTAAGATCCAACCCACCCCAACTGCTTTCTTGGACTAGGTGTGCCCTCTCTGGGGATCTGACTCTGTTCTGGGGGAGGCAGTGGCTTGAGCAAAGAGAAACTGTCCTTTGGTTTGACTCTGTACCTGAGTTGGGTGTTTTTTGTGTATAAATGGTGTTGGTAGTCATTTATCTAGCCCCTTGCAGCCACTGGACAGATAAGTCTCCACAACTGAGATGCACTGCAGGCCTGGGAGATTCCTCCGTGTTTCCTTTTTTAAAAATATTATTTATTTATTATTATTTGTATGAGTACACTGTAGCTGTCTTCAGACTCACCAGAAAAGGGCATTGAATCCCATTACAGATGGTTGTGAGCCACCACGTGGTTGCTGGGAATTGAACTCAGGACCTCTGGAAGAGCAGTCAGTGCTCTTAACTGATGAGCCATCTCTCCAGCCCTCCTCTATGTTTCTTAAGCAAACCTCGGTATGTGGTGGAGTCTTTTCAGCCTCATACTCCAATACAGAGGAGGCAGTGACAGCCAGTGTGTCAGACCCGGCCCTACCCATGTTTGTCGGTAGAGTTCTGTTGGAACAAAGATGTTCAGTATGTATCGTCTGTGGAAATGGCTATGGTCTGAGGACAGAAGGCCCAGAGGTCAAAACAGTCTGCAAAACTGAAATATTCAGGAACCAGCTGTGCAGACAAGATTTATAGTCACCCTTCAAACAGATGTGAGTCCCACAGCTCCGTAACCCCGGGAGCCTGTGAGTCCAAGGATGGATGATGGGGTTTCTGCAGGGTCCCTTAGATGGAATCACTTGGAGTCAGCTATACCTGGGGACATAGGATCTATGCAAACATTAGTTCTGAGATTTATCTCAAGGGTTTCCTAATGTTTGTGACTCAAGTGTCTCTCACTTTGTGCATTTCCTGGCCTTCAAATGCTAAGGCCTTGGGCATTAACGACCGACCGAGGACAACGTCATTCTAAATGTCAAGATTTTGTGGGCCTGAAGATCGAGCAGCCATATGGAGAAGGAGGCGAGCTCTGTCATTAGGGAGCAGAAGGTAGGCATGGTAATTAGCCAACACCAGAATTGAGCTCCTAAATTAATCTTTTTAAAAGGGCAGACCGGTTTTACCTTGCAGGAGAAAGATGTTGGACAGATGGGAGCTGACAGTGTCTGTCCCAGTCATCCTTCCTAAGGTACAACTGGGATGTGACCCAAAGGCTCAGGGGGACAGAGTCGGGGTCAACTAAGCACACGTCACTCTGCAGACTCCACAAACACGTCCCTTCTTTATCACTAAACTATCCATGAAAAGAGATCGAAGATGAAAACTAAACAGGCTAGGCTCGGTCAGCTCCACCCAAGAGAGATGTCCAGGAGGGAGCTGAAAAGCTCGCCCAGGGAAGGAAAGGAGTTAGACACCAACCCACAACTTGAAGTGGTGCCCGCTGCCCGATACCCAATACAGTGACTAAGCATGGCTTCCGAGCCTTGTGGCTGCTCAAATGGGTCAGATTTCACACTATGCCTCAACCAACCCCACTCAAATTAAAAGAGCCCCATGGCGTGAGGCCATCGAGTCACCCAGCACCAGCCAACACAAGCTAACTTCGTGGGCTGAGTCCTTGCCTGCTGAGCCACCACACAGCTTGCTGTCCACATGTCATAGAGAAAGAGCAAGCATCATGTTCATCTGTTCTTTCTGAACAGCCATCACTCCAGGGAGAGCATTGGGAGCTTGCCATACCAAGAGCTGTTGGCTTCTAGGCTTCTATACACCCACTCTGTGCCTGACACTCTGAAAGGCTTTGTGATTCTGCTTTCAAAAACTCAAAGGGTAGCCGGGTGTGGTGGTGCACGCCTTTAATCCCAGCACTCAGGAGGCAGAGGCAGGCAGATTTCTGAGTTCGAGGCCTGCCTGGTCTACAAAGTGGACAGCCAGGGCTACACAGAGAAACGCTGTCTCAAAAAAACAAAAAACAAAACAAAACAACAAAACTCAAAGGGTAACCCCATTGACTGAGGCAGACAGCCTCCCCCATCCTTTTTCTTTTCTTTTTTTTTTTCTGCCCCATTCTTTTAAAGGAGCCTGACCTGTTTGGCACATGCAAATCTGTCACAGAGTCACTCAACAAATAGCAAGCACCTGCATATCCACCTGCATATCTACCTGCATATCCACCTGCATATCTACCTGCATATCCACCTGCATGTCCACCTGCATATCCACCTGCATATCCACCTGCTCAGGACACACTGTTCACTTTGGGAGCCCACCCCGGAAAAGTGATGACTATTAACAGGAAAGAGCAGACAGTGTGGAAAACCAGACAGATGTGTAAAACAGAGGTAGGTTGCAGAGCCAAACTGACTGTTTCTCTTGGTTACCAAGAGTCACCAAGGGATGTGGTCTAAGGATGGTTGTGACTCTGAAGAAAGAGGGGGACCTATCCCTTCTAGAACTGTCCAATTAGAGATCATATCTTTCAGGTGCCAGCGGGTTTTAGGGGCGAATGACCCCAAGCTAGTGATCAAAATCAACAAGACTCTGTCCATATTTGGGGACTTCTGGTTAGTCAGTTTGGCAGGAAATGTCCTGTCTTCACTGTGGCTAATGGAGTTGTAGCTATTCTTGGCTTGGCTCCATGGTCACTGAGTTGAGAATTTACAAAATGACCGTTGACAGAGGGGTGGGAGAATGATCCAGAGAGAGTGTGCTGGCTAGTGTGTAAAACAGACCTCTGGTTACAGTGTGTGCCAATTCCCAGGATTGTGGATGTTCCCACAGTGACTAACAGCAGGAAGCTATAGGGACGCCATAGAAAAGAGCTGTGAGCACTTGGCCCTGGGGAGCTGGTACAAGATGAGCCCAGAAGCCTGGACTGAGCCTGGGGCCATCATAGGGTCTTGAAGCTCTGGGCTTCTCTGTCAGGTGACCTAGCGAGTTCCCTTCTGAATATCCCAAACAGAGCTGGTAGGCTACTAACAACAAGAAGAACAGCATTAGCAACAACATCCACAATAGCAGCAACCACCACAACCACAACAGCATTAGCAACAACATCCACAACAGCAGCAATTACCACAACCACAGCAACAACAGCAACAGCAGCAACCACAACAGCAACACCACCAGCAGTAACAACAACCAAAAACAGCAATAACAACCATAACTACACAACAGCAGCAACAACCTCAACCACAACAACAACAGCAGCAACAATAGCAACAACAATCACAGCAACAATCACAACAGCCGCAGCATCAACCACAACCACAACAACGGAACTACCACCATAACAGCAACAGCAAACACAACCACCACAACTACAACAACAGCAACAACAGTAGCAACAGCCATAGACTTGACAAATTCACTAGCTTCCCCCTGGTCTATAAGTCTCCCAGTACAGTCCATTCTGCTGCCCTGTCTATTGTCGCAGACTCAAGTTCTAAGGCTCCCTCATCCCTTCTCATTAAGACCAACATCTCCCTTCAGAATCACAAAGAGGGTACCCCTACCCCTCCTATTGAAGTATGTGATTGCTAAGGAGCAAGTCAGGGCAGTGAGAGTCAGACTCACAGGACCCTGGCTTCCCTGGGGTGACCATTTTCCCAAGAACATGCAGCTGTAAAGGTGATGACACTGTCACCCCAGACACCAGCCTGCTGGGCTTCCCTAAAGTGTGACGAGTGGAGCAGAGCTTGATCTCATCCGAGCTGCCTGCCTTGGGTTGATTTGAATAATTTAATATACACCTGCGGTATTCAGTCAGCGCCCCCTCTTCCTCCTCTTTTTTAAGTAATTAACATTGTAGAGTTAAATGACTTTAATTCCCAGCAAAGTGACAAAGTGCGGTTGATGAGGTCTCGGGGGATGTGATAGCTATCTGCTCCTCTGTGTACACCATCCTGAGACTACACACACTGTCTGTAATTGGTATTAGCAACTGTAAATTCTGATTAATTGCCAGAGAGCCACTTTCCAATTGCAGAAACAAAGCCACAAGCCAGGGAGTAATGGACCCAATTATTCCTAGGTAGCTTTCGGTAATAGATTTTTACTATCGGAATGCCTTATCTCAGAGGCAGACGCAGAGAGACTCATTTCATTAGATGCCAGCACCTTCTGAATTGTGACGAGCGCATTCAGTGTCTGGGATCAAAGATGGTGAGGAAGAAACCCATTGTGACGGTATTCTGGAGTCAGGGGGACCCAGAGCCTTACCCCCTTTTAAGACCAAGTTGCTTTGGCACTGGAGTGTTTGTGGGGGCCAAGGAGACCACCAGAGATGGTGGTGACTGGAGGAATGGGGTTAGAACTGCCAAAGCTGCCCTGCCAGCTCTGAGCATGCCTGAGGCCTGAGCGGAGCTCAGAGCAGTCTGAGAATGCTGAGCCTTACACGTGTTGGGCCATTTGGATTACACTGAGATAACGCTAACGGGCAGTAATTAGGAAACCACCTCCCCTCCGTGGGGGACTATAAAGGACATTATTTACACCCGGCTTGTGGCCCCAAATGCCCTCCATATGGAATGACTTTTTAAATACTTCACTTCTCACTCCAAATAACTCATCTTTATGAGCTCGACTTCACATTTGCAAGCAGAGAATGCTCAGAGCTTTGTAAAATGAGCCCTTAACCCCGAGCTGGGATGCCCCGGGTAGCTGAGGAGGGGCTGTGTGCCAATCTGTACGCTGGACACATGGCTCATTGAGCACAAAAACAACATAAAGAAACAAAAATAAATTCCAACATTGCACGGGTCTAGCTCTGGGCTGCTCAGGGCTCTTCCTGGATATGGGCAGACTCGGAGAACAGGACAAAGGAGACAAAGGGGAGGGGTCTGCAGGAATCACAGGGCATGGCTGAGAGAGTGGCCTGCTCCACCTGCTTCAGTGATTGGTTTTGTTAGTATGATGGTGTGTGTGTGTGTGTGTGTGTGTGTGTGTGTGTGTGTGTGTGTGTGTGAGATTGCATATAAAAGTGTATGTATGTGTGTATGCCTGCATATATGTGTATGATTATGTGTGCATGTGTGTATGTCCCTGTTTGTGCATATATGTGTATGTATTTGAATGCTTATGTGTGTGTGTGTGTGTGTGTCTATGTTGGCATGTATGTGTATGATTCTGTGTGCATGTATGCATATGTTTCTGTGTGTATATGTGTGTCCATGTCTGTGTATATGTGTATGACTTTGTGTTTGTATGTATATCCGTATGTGTACATATGTGTGTGAGTATATGTATGATTCTGTGTGTATATCCATGTGTGTATGTTGGTGTGTATGATTCTGTGTGTATATGTCTGTATGCCTGTATATGTCTTTGTGTGTATGTGTATGTATGTGTGTGTATGTTTATGGCTGAATGTATGTGTATGTTCTCTCTATGTATGCTTGTAACTCTGTATGTGTATGCATAGGTGTATATATGTGTATGCATGTCTATGTGTGTGTATGTATGCTTGTGTGTATACATGTACATTCCCGTGTGTATGTGTGTATGCTTGTATGCATGTGTATGATTGCATGTGTGTGCGCACCTAGAGTCACCATGCATATGGCTCTCTAGGGGCTGTCTGTCATATTTTTTTGACACAGATCTGTCACTGGGACTTGAAGCTTGCCAATCAGTCTAGGCTGCCAATCACCTGAAATCCTCTTGTCTTCACAATGTTGAAACTACAAGCATGGGTCACCATGCCCAGATTTTTGTTGTGTTGGTGTTGGAGATAGAAGTCTGGTCCTCAAGCCAGGCAGTGGTGGTGCACACCTTTAGTCCTAGCACTTGAGAGGCAGAGGCAGGAGGATTTCTGAGTTCGAGGCCAGCCTGGTCTACAAAGTGAGTTCCAGGACAGCCAGGGATACACAGAGAAACCCTGTCTCGAGAAAAGCAAGCAAGCAAGCAAGCAAGCAAGCAAGCAAGGAAGGAAATCTGGTCCTCATGCCCATATGGTGAGCACTCTACCCACTGAGATCCCCAGCCCTGATTACACTGAGTTCATAGAGTCTCAGGACTCAGGTCTTCTGGAGTGGCACACATGCCACGAGATTTGATTGCAGGGTCATCTGACTCTAAACCTCTCTCCTTCCACTCCCCAGCGACCTCCCAACCAGAGCACTGGCACCCCCACCCCAATGACCCCATTCCAGGGAGACTCTCAGGCTCTTCACATCTGGCGGGGACTTGTTATCAAACTGTCAGCAGCTTTGCAAGCTAGGCGTCAAACACAGCTATTAGTAAAAATTAAGTGATGTGAATCGACCATGAAATAATTATATTTAAAAACAAAGATTAATCTTATATTTCTCTATGATTTTACTGGTGCTTCTCTGTGGGAGTTTGTGTTTGTTTTCTGGGTTGGGGGAATGTTGGATGATGGTGCCCTGTGTGACTGGAACCCCCCACCCCCACCCTCGGTGTCCTCAGTTTCAGGTGGGAAATTTACACCATGGGAATTGGCAGCCACTAGAAACCAGGAAATCCCTCCATGAGGAGCCAGCTGAACACTCACAGGTACTCTCCAGTTTCAGTCCCCCAAGTCTGGTGGATACTAGAAAACCCAACCCAGCTATGTACTGTACACAGGGAAGCCTTTTCTTAAAGGCAATGTATGGACACAGAGGTGGGGCCGGGCCCCTCATTTCCTTAAGACCTGAATCTCTTTTCATTTTTCCCATTTGAAGGTGAAAATGCACCCCTAAGCAATGGCAGATCCATAATTCATGGGCATATAAAATTGATGCTGGGTTTAACAGAGGAGAGCTGTAAGTGGCTGTCCATTAACTATTTATGAGACAGCCGGGGCGCTGACAAGCCAGACGTGGGGAGGAGATCACACCCATGCTCCCATGTTTTATTTAAACATTATTAAAAGTACACAGTCTACAGAGAGGCTTTCAATCCCGCCTGGAATCTGAATCCATCCTGAGGTGGCCTCCGGGTCTCTTAGCTCAGGGCTCTCTAGGATGCTACTGTCCTTTCCCTCTGACTAGGAATCTTTTTCCTAGTCTCAACCCTCTCTTATAGGCTCCTTTTCCAGCTGCCTGATGACCTGGGGTATAGCACACCATCTCCCCAAGCCTCAACTGAATCGTCTGTAAGATGGGACATCACACAGATGTCACCCCAACATCGACTGTGAGGACTTGATCGGATAGTGAGCGACTTTGCCTCTTTGGGATGATCAGTAATGTCGGGAGGCATTTTTATGGTAATCGCTTGGAGCAGGGGCTGCTGCCTATTCCTCCTAGATAGAGGACAGGGGTGCTGCTAACTGTGTTAGAATGTACTGCACAGCACCCCACCCCTTAGAATTAATAACATCAAAGCTGGGAAACCCCGAGTTACACTGTGAAAAGTTATAACTTGTTGATTATTTTGAATATGTACTTCTATGAATAAACACTGCAGGTCTAAGACATTTGAGACAGAAAATCGTCCCTGAGAAGCTCGGGCCTGGGCTCAAATTCTTACTCTGTCACTGAGGAGAAAATGCCTTACCTCGATGGCACTGGGTTCCTCTACAGGTAAAAAATAAAGGATGGGAACTCCATGTAAAGCCCTTGGTCCAGAGCCCAGCTTGAAGAAAATGGATGGCACCAGCGCTAGCTGCCACCATAACCATGAACTGAACTGACATATCCCCCATGGGATAGTATAGCATGCGGGTGGCAGACAGTGTCAGAGGGAAGGAGAGACTCAGAGTCTGAGGGAGATGGAGAAAGAACCAAATGGCAACCAGTGAGCTTCTACTATGTGCAATTATTTGGCACTTCTGTATACTTATCTCTCTCATCTGCACAGTCATTTAACAGGCAGGCAACTCTACCCTGGGCATCATAGGAGAGAGCAGATTATGCAATAAGAGCAAAGGTACCCCTGGGTCTGTTCCATCGGTCAGGTGCTACCCTCCCTTCCCATTCACATCCATTTGGAGCCTGTTTTTGGAAACCGGGAAATCTTTGCAGAGGTGATTGATGAAATAATGATATTCCCATCACATCTTGGGTATGAAATGTCCCCCCTTGGGCTCGCAATTTGGAAGCTCCCGGTGGCCCTATTTGGGGAGGTTCTGCAAACTCAGGGATGAGGTCAAGTTAGAGGAAGTGGTTCCTCAGGGTCCACACCATCCCCAAGTATGATCAATGTGATGGGAACTGAGCTCTTTATCATATTTTCCTCACCATGCTGGACACCCCCACCCCGAAGCCCTGAGCCAAAGGGACACAGCGACAAGAATGATCACTAATGCTGTGTCTGTTAATCCAGTGAGTTGGGCCTCAGGAGAAGACATGCAGGGTCAGTTCAGAAGAGGAAGCCATGTGAGGACAGGAGTGGGGACCAGCTGGTGCAGCCACCTGCCAAGGATCATCCGGAACCACTGGACAGTGAATAAAATTGCCCTGTCCCTCCTGGAACCTGTGGTGCAGGGGATGGACCTGCCTTCAATTTCAGACTTCCAGCCTCCTTAGCTGGGACACGGTGGATGAACTTTCTTGCTTTAGGACAACCAGGTTTTGGGTAACAGATAAAAAAGTCCAATAGGATCTATACTTTGATCCTCATGCTAGACAGAGCAGTTCCATGAGGAAGGAGTGGGGAAGGAAGGCAATCTGTCATCCATGGGCACAAAGGGAAGGATATGGAATGGGACAGATGAGAGAGAGAAGGCTGAGCAGTCAGGCTTGCAGCCCCAAAGCCAGTCTCCTCCTCAGGGGACCTGGATATGGCCCGGGCACACAAGAGTTGTTCTCTAGCTTTTAACTAAAAATGCTGCGTGCAGTGGAGCCTGTGGAGAGCAGAGAGCAATTTTCAGGAGTCATTCATCCCTTCCCATCCACCACGTGGGACTCAAACTCAGGACATCAGCATCGGGCCATCACCTCTATGCACTGAGACATTTGGCTGCTGCCAGACCTTCTTCTGTAAGAGTCCAGTCCCATGGTGACTAACCCAGCTGTTCTTACAGGAAGCAAAACCTAATCTTTCTATGTGCCAAGATGAGAGATCAGATGTTGATAAAGAACAGGTAAGTCCTGCATTGTGTAGGAGTATAGGTGTGGGCACACCAAGTAGCCAAGCACACTAAAAGTTTGTTTAGATCCACGTACAGCCCCAAGAGGCATAGCTTCCTCTTCTATATGCCTACCCACTCATCCATCCACCTACCCACCCACCTACCCATCCATCCATTCATCCATTATCTACCCTCCCTCCCTCCCTCCCTCCCTGCCTCCCTCCCTCCCTCCCTCCCTCCCACAGTGTTAACGAGCTTTCTGATGCTACGGAAAAACACCTGAGGTAGACACATAACAAGATGGAGAGGCTGACTTGCGCTCAGTGTTTCAGAGGTAGCATTCAGTGGCCTCTTGCCCTGCTGCTTTGGAGGATGGAAGTAGGTGGTGTGTGGGCTCCCCACCACCATCTGTACCCCAACTTCCCTAGACACCCAGTCCAGGGTCCAAGGTGGTTCTCCTGGGCTCTGTGACAACTGAAACACAACAGAATATAAATCCAGAGACGAGCCATCATGTGCCCCGATGACAAAGGAACTTGAATGATTTAGAGCCAGGAAATTCTTCTCTCCACAACGGCACCTGGAGTTGCCAGGAATAGTATACCCACTAAAATTAATGGTCAGAGCTCATTTTTCTTATTTTGTAGGCAGAGAAGTTCCATCGGTAGGGTAATGGATACTGATCTGGACGTGCCGGTGAGCCAGCTGGGGGATCAATCACCCACATGCAACAGCTCGCAGCCCTTTAAACCAACACCAGCTGTGACAAATGGAGCTGGCTGGGGACGGGCAGAAAGGGATACGGATGGAAGATCCATCAGCATCCTTGTGGCGGCTCAAGGGTCTCAGGGGCCCAGAATCCTTCTCAGTCTCCAACAGTAGAGTCATTTTTCAGCAGGCTAGATGCAAAGGGCAGGAATATCGTGGGGAAGGCTTCAGCACTAGACACACACAAGGTCATCAGTCCTAGCTCTGGCATCCCAGATGCTACTGCCCTGGGCCACCTCTGCGTGGTGGAGATGATGGTCTCCCAGCATTCATTGAGAAAATCAGTGATGGAGGGAGGGAAGGAGGGAGGGAGGGAGGGAGGGAGGGAGGGAGGGAGGAAGGAAGGAAGGAAGGAAGGAAGGAAGGAAGGAAGGAAGATGATAAATGGAGAGGTGGATGGATGGATGGATGGATGGATGGATGGATGGATGGATGGATGAGTGGATGGATGGATGAATGGATGGATGGATGGATGGATGGATGGATGGATGGATGGGTGGATGTGTGGATCAGGGGTAGATGGATGGGCATATGAATGGATGAATGAATGCTTGAATTATGAAGTTCAGAAATCACCTTTCTTCCTTCCAGGGAGACTTTAATTCGAAAGGTGGAGGGTGCAGATGGTGATTCTGCTCTAGAACATGGATGTGGCAGTGATGATGTTCATGGGAGGAGGATTCAGTGCTCAGTGGGAACTATGAGTGTTGTGAGCTGTCACTGCAGAGGAAAGTGCATCTGTGTAAAGTCCACTAGTGTTAACGAGCTTTCTGATGCTGCGGGAAAACACCTGAGGTAGACCCATCACATGATGGAGAGGCTGACTTGGGCTCAGTGTTTCAGAGGTAGTATTCAGTGGCCTCTTGCCCTGTGCTTTGGAGGACTGTGGAGAGATGCTATTGGAGGTGGATACTCAACTTACAGATACTAAGCAGCAAAGAGAAAAGCAGGAAGGGACTGGTACCCCGATGTCCTCTCCAAGGGCACATCCCCAATAATCTAACTTCCTGCTACTACACCTTGACTTGGATAGGCCATGACCCAAGCTGTAACAGTTACATATCTCACATGTGTGAGCTGGTTGAGGATGCCTAGCACACATACACCTAGCGTGACTCACAGTAGACACTCTGGAGACACACCTAAGATGAATAAATGGACCAAGAACTCTGACATCTGCACAGAATGGCGGGAGAAGACACAGGAGAAGATATGCTAGTCCTGCCCTTGAACCTTGACCAGAACAGGTGTAATGAGGTCTCTGAGAATCCAAAGTAGGTGCCAGGGTACCACAGCAGGGTGGCCAGCCTCAGCAACAATAACCATTTAATGTCCCCGTGTCCTCGTTGTGTTCTTCAGCACAGTGGGGACCTTGAGACCCCCTCCTTCCTCATTGTGCCTGTGAGCATGTGTGTGAGCCCAGACTTCTTTCCTCCTTTCACAGAGTGCTGGGAGCCAAAGGCCAAGAATATACTGGTAACATGGAGACAGCCTCTCTTAGCAAGAAGCTGTGTGTGGTGATTTGAATTGGAAATGTCCTTTACAGGCTCACTGTTTGAGCTCCTGGACCTGCCCAGCTTGTGGCTCTACTTTGAGCCTTTACTTTGCTGGATCTGGTGGGCTGGAGGTCACTGGAGGCAACCTTTGAAGGTTGAAGCTCCGCCCCCTTGATTCAGGTGTGTATTTTCTGTTCTTGTGATTGGCTAACATCACCAGCCTCTGCTGTCACAAACTGCATGGCTCCTACCGTATGCTTTTCCCAGCCATGAAGGAGGGATGAGAGCTCTGGAAACTTCAGTCAAGATAAGCCCCGCTCTCCCACTAAGGCTGTCTCTGTCAACGGTCTCAGTCACAGTCATAGAGGGGGGAAGTCACCAATACCGGACTGCTTAACCTTTCCCCGTGAGCCTTGCTCACCTCAGAAGCCCTAAAGAGACCATGGGATATGCCTGATGTCTTGGCCACGGCAGCTGAACAGGCATGTGATCTGTCCTACTCAGATAAGTTCCTGGTGACACATGTCCACTCAGGACTGTCTACTCCATTTTAGACTCTGATCCCCACAACATTTGAGACCATACATGTGTGGCTTTAACCACACCCAGTTTGCAGTCATGTGTTATAGCCACAGTGGACATATCTTGAGGTTGCTTGGAGATGTTCCAAACTGCCCAAGGCATTTGTGACAGTGACATCTGTCTAATCTTTCTAATATTCAAGGGTCTCTAAAGATCTGCACATTACCCTAGGACCTAAAGCACAGAGTGGGGGAAATGGAGAAGAGAGAATGGCAGGACACAGGAAGGGGAGACGGCACAGAGGGGAAGTAAAAAGCCGCCATTTGTCAGGCTGGTACATCTGTGTGTGTAGCTAGCTAACAAAGACATCAGAGGAGACGGAGGCCAGGATGAGTTTTCTCCTGGCCGGAGCTGACTCAGACATGGTGTGGCATAGGAAGTAGGCTGCTAATGAACCCTGCTTGTCAACTGGAGGAAAGCCTTTCTCTCCCTTAGGGCAGAGAGGAAATTCCAGTCAGGGACCTAGACTTGTCTGAGGACCTCAGTCTTTGTACAGTACCTTGTCTGTCACCACCCAGGCAGCTGGCCTGTCAGGGGTAGAGCTGACAGCCCGACCATGGCTATGGAGGATGCCGGCTTGAGAAGCTCATTTGCAGAGGAGCACGGTGGGGAAGCCCCATCACAGGCAGGCAAGGGAAACGACCTCACTTTGGAGACCTCAGGGACTGGGGTAGGCATGGTGCGGGTTCACGTGCATTAAAGTTGAACGATGCCGTACAAAAGGGGTGCTGACCACCCCTCCCCAACTGCAGAATACTTCAATGTGCCTGTCCCCAAGACTGATGCTTTTATGTGCCTATGATCCTTGCAGGAAACTATTCTTAGAACAATACATCAAAAGATGAAGGAAATTCCCACAAGGCAGAAAACAGATTAAAAAATGTTCTTGGTCCACACCATCAATATAAGAGACCTAGTGACCAATATGGTGGGCTAGAGCTACAGACCATGTGACCTCAGGCAAGTACCTGCCCTTCTCTAAGCCTCTCCGTTTGCCATGCTAGATAGCCCGGGCTTCAGTTTCCCCATCCTCCCAATGGACATTGGATTCCTGCAGGGAGCACTTCCCTCAGAATGGGAGGATTGTGCATACTTGGCACTGGCTTCTCTAGGCTCCTCTTCCACCTTCCACATTTGCTGTCTCTGTTCTGAGCCCATAAATAAACTCACGTTCACCACACATAGCACTTGAAGCCTCAGCTTCCCCATTCTACACCCTGTAGTTGCTGCGAGGCCTGTAGGCTGAGACAGGCCCAGAGACGTCAGGAAAGATGGACATTTGATACAGAGTCACCCTCTCTTGTTTGCCTGTCCTGTATTAACACTTACTCTGATTCTTCAGTCACCCAAGTTTATATTCTTATTCTCCCAGGATTTGGAATCTTTCACATGTAGTTACTTATTATTCTGAGGGGGAAAAAGAGCCATTCAGATATGTGGGCATAGTCTGAGCTATAATATCCATTGACTTCCTAGGATTTACTGTATGAGCACAGCGTATATTTACAGTAGGCCTAGATGTAGATACACGAACTTAACTTTACATCTGCTACTGTAATTATTGCTATTCCAGCTGGCGTGAAAGTATTCAGCTGACTTGCAACGTTACACGGCAGCAGAATTAAATGATCACCAGCTATATTATGAGCCCTAGGGTTTATTTCTCTGTTTACAGTCAGTGGCCTAACTGGAATTGTTTTTTACCAAACTCCTCGCTTGATGACACATACTATGTAGTAGCCCTCTTCCACTATGAAGAGCTATATTCACGATCATAGCTGGATTTGTCCACTGATCATTTTCAGGTTATACCCTAGATGACACAGGAGCCAAAGCTCACTTCACTATCATATTTGTAGGAGTATATAGCATTCTCCCCTCAATATTTCTTAGGTCTTTCAGGAATACCTCAATTTTATCCTGATACTCCAGTAGCTACCCTGCCCTTGGCATTTGCAGTATGAGGCAGGGAACACTGGCCTGGGTGTGGATGCTTACAGCAGAAGACATTTGGTCAGCTTTGGATATACCTCAAGAGTCTGCAGGCAATGGTCTCTCAGCCCATCGGTGTCTGCTTCTCTTTCTTTGGTAACCCACCTCAAAAGGCCTGAGAGGGCAACCTGGAGTCTCCCATCGAGAAGGTGTTCCTAACCCCTAAAAGGAAGCTTCTCCTCCAGCCTAAATGCACAAGAGCCCACCAGGGCCAGGCCTCACCAGTTCCATGCAGCGCCGGCTGGCTTCCTCCTCCCGCTGGGCCAGCTCCTGCATTTCCACCTTCAGCTCCTCCAGGCGCTGCTGATAATATTGGCTGTTTTCCCGCTGCTGAGCCTCTGCCTTGACGGCCCGAGACAACTCTTCACCCATCTTGATCATACTGTCTCGAAGCCGGATGACCAGCACCTGGGAGGGGTGGAGAGCATGGTTGGTCTCACTTGGGGAAACCAGGCGCCCAAAGGAAGGTCTCAAGGAAATGAGATCTTTCACTGGTGCCCCTGCATGTCTGTGCCAAGTGATCCAGTTAAGAATTGTGGTTTCTTAGTCTTCCTCAGAGAAGAATGAACTGACTAGTTATCAAATATCAAACGTTTAGCCCCCCCAGAAATACATAGAAGGATTGTACAGATTAATCAGGTTATGTTTAAAAATATGTATGTACATACATACATGGATATAAAAGCTATGAATTTGAACAAGAGCAAGGGGAGATACTTGGAAAGATACGAAGATAGGAAAGGAAAGAGGAAATGATGTAATTATATTATAATCTCAAAAATTAAAAAAATGGAAAAAACCCCACAAACCAAACCAACAACAAAAATAAATAAAATAAAATATAAAAGAGAAAAACAAATGTGATTTCTGCCCCCCAAAATAAGAATGTATTTCAAGGGCCTAGAGACATGGCTCAGCAGTTAAGAGCACTGACTACTCTTCTGAAGGTCCTCAGTTCAAATCCCATCAACCACATGGTGGCTCATAACCATCTGCAATGAGATCTGACGCCCTCTTCTGGAGTGTCTGAAGACAGCTACAGTGTACTTAAATATAATAAATAAATAAATAAATAAATCTTAAAAAATGTACTTTGAAAATAAGAAGGATTCTGAGAGACTAAGGGACAAAGGCACAGAGAATGTGCCTCTAAGAGGCTCTGGGTTCGATTCCTTCCTTTACCTCTTTCTGATGTATGACCCAGGGTAGGTGCTTGTGGCATGGGCTCCTGTGTTTATGTCCCAGGACGCTCCCAGAATCTAACACACTAAGCTAGGCATTTGGCATAGAACAGAGTCTGGCACAAACAGGGTTGCAGAAGTAGGGCCAGATAATCCATGCCCCCATGCCTCCCAAGGTCTGGGAAGTAGAGGAACATCCCAGAAAGAATACTCTACTCCAACCAAACCTTTGGCTTCTGAGTTTATGAAAGGTAGCCTTAGATGAAAACACTCCTCTCCACCCTCTGTGCTCTGCCTTCCTGGGGACAGAAACCCATCAGACATAATGAAGAGATGAAGACAAAAGACTGCCAGGCACCTTGAATGCTAGAAAAACCCCAGGGCTATTCGGATTCATTAGGCAGCCAACAAGCCTGGATCCCATCGATCTGTGGGGTCCCAGGTGGGTATGTTGACAGAAGCAAGAGCCCTGTGACTATTTCTGAGGGTTCCTGGAGCCACGGAGAGAGGAGGCAGACTCAGGGTCAGACACTGTCATCCATAGGGAAGCTGTCCTGTGAGGCTTCGTTTCAGAGGTTGTCAGAGGAAACAGGGAGAAAGAGAGACCATGCATCTCTAATGACCCAGCCTTCAGCAGCAGGGACATGGACTCCGCTACACTCAGATACATTTAGATACATTTAGATAACTGGTAAACACCAGGCTGGGTGCTTTTGAACTCAATTATCAGGCCTTTTCTTTCCTATTAGCTGTCTGTGCTAGAACTAAACAGAACTCCACAGAACCTGCATGAGGTAGGCAGTCATTCAACATAGTACCCAGCATTTCCGGTTCTCTGGAAGGCTCTTGCCTATGTGGTCTTTAGAACTGTTTGGAAAACCTGACTGTGAAGGGCAACAAGAATGCCTTCTGTTTATCCACAGCAGCTGTATCAGAGACCACACGTCCCCGGGTGTGGGAGAGTTTCAGAATGAGGGGCAGAGCCTTTCACACCCAAACACACTGTAGCAAAAGGACAGGGGTTGCTGAGAAATGAGGACACAGACTCAGGGGAGGGGCAAGGCAGGTGTCAATCAACGCCTGTCTGCCTCCAGGGTGCTGTGTTCTCACTCTAATGGTGAGACCTGTCATTATCCCTAACCCATCCCACACAGCAGTACCACCGAATGTCAGGCGCAGACTGGAGGGTTTCCACAATGGAGGTAAGCTCTGTAAATATCCTGTGCCCTTGGTCCACAGAGCTGAAGTGAACCCACGCTGAGATGATCAGCTTAAGATGTTCTCAAGAAACCCCATCTAACAGTCAATGTCCTCAACAAACCCCATCCAAGCCTGCTGGGGTTCTGCTACACCTCGCAGACTTCATCCCTGCAGCCATCTGGGCTCTCCATCTTGGAAGGCTCCACCCTGTAAAGTCAAGGCCCTGCTCTGTGCTATAGGAGTCTGGGCTTGTATGTCTGCCCTGTCCCAATCGGTGCCACATATAGGTGGGAAAGAAGCTGCCCACAAAGAGTTTGAAGTCTATGAGAGGATGAATAGACAGGCAGGGATGGGGGAAATGGTATCCATGGATTAATGGGTGAGCGGGTGGGTGTTGGAGTCTAGGGCTGAAGGAGGGACAGGGGAATGGAAGGAGAGGGAAAGGGCAGACAGGAGGAGTCGGTAGAGGAGTGTGTAAGAGTCGGGTAAAGACAGAGTGTGGGGGAGAGGTGAACTTCTGATAGGAACAGACAGAGGAGAAGGGTGGAAGAGCATGGGGTGCCTTAAGGAAGTACAGACAAGAACATAGGAAAAAGGAAAGGGGAGGAACAAGAGCGGAGGCAGCCATGAGAACAACTGCCGACCGGGCAGAGGTGGACCTCACACGCCTCTCCCTGCTCCAGCCCCCCCCCCATCCCCCGCAGCTCCTGGGTTCTGGGTACCTCGAATCTTTTCATCTGCACCTTCTGGAACTCAGTCTTGTTCTCCAGGTCACAGATGACAGCTTCCTGTCTGCTGACGATGGCACGCTCCACGGTGGACTGCTCCAGGTACTGGATGCGAAGCTGAGCCACTTGTAGCTGGGGGCACATTGAGGGATAAGCTGGCACAGACGTGCCAGCCCTGGCTTCCCCCCCCCCCCCAGCACCTCTGCTCAACTAATACACTTTGGTTGTCCATACAGGCCAGTACTTCTAACCCTCACACTGGCCCTGCAGATGCTGAGAGGTGACAAGTCCTGGGCCTTGTAGCTCATTCATTGCCTGTCCCTCCCCTCCCCCTCCCCTGCCTTCTCCCTGCTTTGAGAAAAAGCAAAGCTGGCTAGAGAGAAACTCCTGCATCTGAAGCCACAGCAAAGGAAGCTCACAGTCTACTTCCTGTTCAGATGAGCCTGGACATGTCATTTCCTGCTTGAGCGTCCATCTCTCCGTTTTCATCACGAGACCAGCAGCTAGCTGGTGGCTACTGCTACTTCTGCCTTTGGCTCATGGGGAGTCAGCGCCCATGTGTGTGATGAGACCTGGCCATTCTGACAGGCATGTGCATCAGCTCTAGCAGGGCTTTGAGAAGTTTGTGGGTAAAAAATGGCCCACTGGGTATTGAGGTTTAGAGGGACCTGGGCGTCAACTGGAAGAGCTCCCAATGCAGTGTGTCCCTGACTCAGACATTCTTTCTTCTTGGGAATGATTTCTCAGAGGGAGAGAGGAACAAATGGGGAGAAGCCTACATTGAATGTTGCCTGGACCATCTGTGTGTGGGGCAGGAACAGGCAACTGTGACCAGAGGGTGTGGATCTGTATTTCGGTCCACAAGGACTTTCTGGATTGCGCTGGCACACGACTGAAGTTGAGCAAATGACTGGATGATCCTGAGGGAACAGAGGGATCCTACCCTCTCTCACAGCATGGCTGCTGTGAGCCCATACCTGCTCTCTCAGTTTCTGCTTCTCCTTCTTGGCTTCTTCCAGCTGCAGCTGCAGCTCCTGAATCTGCCCAATGTCGGCAGCTGACTGGTGAGGCAGAAAACAAGATGAAGAGACCCTTTTGAGCATCCTTTCTTCCCTGATCTCTCTATTGAAATTTTTGTGACAACAGTTGGTCCTTAAAAGATGCCTCTTACCTCTTTCCAAGACACCATCGCCTCTATTTACTGAGTCACAGCTTCCCAATACCTTATCTCCATTTGTTGAGTCACAATTTACCAATACCTCATCTCTGTTTGCTGAGTCACAACTTCCCAATACCTCATCTCCATTTGCTGAGTCACAGCTTCCCAGTACCTCATCTCCATTTGCTGATTCACAACTTCCCAACACCTTATCTCTGTTTGCTGAGAGCCACAACTTCCCAATACCTCATCTCTATTTGCTGAGTCACAGCTTCCCAATACCTCATATCTGTTTTCTGAGAACCACAGCTTCCCATACCTCATCTTTATTTGCTGAGTCACAGCTTCCCAATACTCCATTTCTGTTTGCTGAGTCACTCTATGGCATGAGCCTGAGGACACAACGGTTGTTGAGCTCTTTATGATATATGCCAAGGAGATCCCAGAACAAACTGTGTTGCCCGTGGCACCAGGAAAAAACTCCAAGGATGGCATCCTGGTTTGAATGGGAATGTCTCCCATAGGCTGGAGGCGTGGGGGGTGGGGAGGAGCTGCTTGCCACCAGTGGGCATCTGGAAAGCAGTAGTCAATATTCTGCCTTCAAAGATAGTTTAATCCAGCCATGGGTCTCACATTTAAGCACACAGTTGGTGGAACGGTGGAAGTTACAGCTTAGATAGAGGATCTAGGTCACTTGGGGGTCACAAGTCACTTGGCTCCTTCCTGCTGAACCAATCTCTCTCTCTCTCTCTGCTTACAGATTAGGATGTAACTCTCAGCTACTGCTCTAGCTCCATGCGTGCTGCCATGCTCCCCACCATGACGATTACAGACTAAATCTCTGAAACTGTAAGCTAGCCCCAATGAAATATTTTCCTTTATAAGTTGCCTTGGCCACGGCATCTCTTCACAGTGATGGGACACTGACCAAGACACAGCTGAATGGATGGATTGGTGAGCAGGTTCATGGTGGCATGTGTGGATGGGGAGGTGGCTGTATGAATAAGTCAACATTTTCTGGTGCCCTCCAGAAGACATGACATCTTCCCCCAGGGCCGTATGGAACTGAAAACTCCTACCTACCTCTGAGCCGTTAAGTCTACAGAATTCGCATGCCAGGAGAGGGCCCTGACCTGTGCAATGAGGTCCTTGTGCTTCTGCATGAGGTCATTCAGGTCACTCTGGTCCTCGTCAATGCGCTTCAGGAGGTCGGCTCTCTCAAACTGCAACCTGTACAGCTGCTCGTCCACCTGCAGAGAGGCAGAGGGCAGCTTGGTGAGGGGTGTGTGCGCTAATGCACACTGGATGTTCAGGGAGATCTGGATGCAGCGTGTGTGGAGAGATCTGTGCTTGTGTGAACCACTAGGAGTCTATGCATACACATCTAAATGTCCCTGACTCAGATATGTAAGTATAAACCTGTACTGTCCCTGAGAACATAGACCTTGACCTGCACACAGGCACGTATCCCCAGCACGAAACACCAGACCCAGCATGCGACAGGCACCCCATAAATGTCTATTAGGTGGGTAGATGGGTTTGGTTGAGGGGTTTTTTTCACCAAGGGCATTATTACTCTTGAGTATGACTTTATATGTATGTAGGTGCATCCTGTGATTGTGTGTGCTTGCACACGTGTAGGTGTTTCCTGGTTAGCTTTTCATCAGCTGGACTCAGCCTAGAGTCATTCGAGAACCACCCTGGAGAAAATGCCCCCGAGATTGGCCTACTCCCAAGGCATTTTATTGACTAACAAGGCCCCAACCACTGTGTGTGGTGCTGCCACTTGGATGAGCGGTTCTAGGCACTCAGAAAGCAGATAGAGCAAGCAGTGAAGAGCAAGCCCATAAGCAGGGCTTCTGCTTTAGTTCCAGCATTGAGTTCTCTTCCCGAACTTCCCTGGTGAGAAGTATCATGTAGGTGTATAAGATATAAATCCTTCCGTTCCCAAGTTGCTTTTGGCTATGGTGTTTTTCACAGCAATAGAAGCCCTAGGGCAATATGTGTGTGTGCACGCGTGTGTGCATGTGCATGTGTGTGCGCATGTGTGTATGTGTGTGTGTACATGTGTGTGTGTGTTTCTGGATATGTTCCCCTTCATTTAGACTAAAATATAGAACAAAGGGACTCATTAGAATCTAGCACAAGCCCGAGATGGTTCCTCTCCATCTCTATGCAAACTATAGAATTCTGTATATCAAGGCCAGTCAGATCCTCCAGACCCTAGACACTCTCACCAGTGTGATAGATCTATAGCACAGCTACTTCATCCTCCTTCAATGGTGACCACACAATAATAACCTTATAATGAATAGCCAGAGCTTTCCATTATAGGGAGTTGAAGCCAGCCCATGAGAGACAGGCTTTTTCCTCTTAGATCGGGTGGCATGCAGCAGTCTGATGAATATCAAGAGTGCCCATGGCAGTAAGAACACAGTAGGCCTAAGAGAGGTTCCAGAGAGCTACCTACAGCTGTGAGCACATGAGCACATGGCCAGCTGTGCTCATCACTGCAGGTGCAGCCTCATGCTACTGGGCACACAGTAGGTCCACAACAGGCTTCCTCGCTTGCCTTTATAAATGGGATCTCACTGTGTGTGTGTGTGTGTGTGTGTGTGTGTGTGTGTGTGTGTGTGTGTGTGTGTATTCTGTTGACGTCAGTGTCAAGCACCCAGTAGGCCCATAATCAATTGCCTTTGCTTCTTAGGGAGCTGAACATTCAGTAGGTCCACAATAAGTCCTCTTATTCTTCTTTGAGCACCCAGAGTGGCTACAACAGAAGCCTGTGCCCCCCAAGTAACTCAGTGGGGTGTCAAGGTGGTTCCGCCCCTAGATCCACCCTAAGCATCTTAGTTCCATACGAGGCTGTGTCCCGGGCAGGCCAATGTAAGACCCTGAGCCTGGGCTTCTGGGGCTTTGGGAGGGGCAGTACCAGGCTCTTGCTCCGGGTCACATTCTCCAGTTCACTGTGCATGTTCTCCAGGTCCGTAGTCAGCACCTTCTGGGTCTTCAATGCGTCCTCACACTTGGCCTCACTCTGCTCCAGCTGTATAGGACAAGCAGAAGGAAATGGAGGGGGTTGCCTCTCTGACATCCTCCCTCCCTCCCTACCAGCCCAGCCCAGCCCTAGTCAGCTACGCCCATACCCGGCTGCTAACACACCTGAGTGGGGAGTGTCTGTGCTCCAGGCAGCCTAGGTCTGAGGCCACCATAATGCCCAGCATGTTCCTTGACAGAGCTCTGAACTCTGCTGCAAGAGTGGGCTTCTCCTTAGCCCCACTGGGCAAGCACCTGAGAATGCCTACTCCCCGCTCAGTACCAGGCTCGGGGCACAGGGGGAGAGAGCGGTCAACTGGTCCTGCTTTCCAGAGGAGACAGGCAAGGATGGTTGTGACAACCTCTCTAGGGAGCATAGGGTTAGGGGAATGAACAGGATAACCACGATGGGAGGTTTGTGACTCAAAGGACAACAGAAACCTGCCAGCCCAGACGGGGTGGGGAGGGCTTGGGTCAAGTGGGTCTGCAAACCATTTAAAGGAAAAATGTTCTGCACAGAAGAGCCTCCCTGTGCTTGGCTTTGCCTGGATCTCAAGGATTGAGCCAGGAGCTTAAACTGCCTTTTCATCCTCTACCTGCTCATCTGTTGTTAGCCTACAGTTACCTAAGCACGCCCCACTCCCGCTGAGTGAGCAGTCCCACTGAGAAAACCCTTATCAGCACACAAACCCCATATCCAGTGTACATCTAACACTTTCCCTTGATCCCTACAGTCTCCAAATAGAATACACCTTCAGAAAACACCCAAGGAAAGCCCTCAAGACTCTGCCTCGCCCAAAGACACACAGCTCCAAGAAATGTAAGCAAGCCCAGAATTCCCCAGGGGCACATAGTCTCACTTCAGAAAGCACTGTCTCCTGAAGGGTCAAGGATATGATCAGGGAGCCCTAGAGCTGTAATCCAGTGTTTGGGAAGTTGGGGCAGGAGGAACACGAGTTTCAGACCAATTCTTTCTACAAATAAACGAAAATTCCACCAAAGTTAAGTGAAAGGACTTGGTGCTTAGAAACCAGAGAGGGGTAGTAGGATTTCTGACCAGAGCCTACTAAAGATCCTCTCTGAGTAAGCGCGCAGCGAGCTGACAATGTAAGGAGGGCCTCAAGTCCAGGCAGAGACTGTGTGCAGCATACTGGGGAATAATTGTACCTCCTCTAAACAGGCAAAGAATGGCTCTAATATCACAGTGCTCCACCCGCATGTCACAGTGGCCGTGACAGCCACTGAAGGAGCTGGGGTACTCCTGGTATTGGTAAGGGGTCATCCACAGAGGACATGAGACTTTGCACTGAGATGGGTCTTCCAACTTAGAACTCTCACGCCTCTGGTGAGGCAGGGAGGTCAGAAGATAGGCTCTCTCACAGAGGCAGGGAACGAAGCCTGAGTCAGGAGTCTCACTATGGATGATTCTGTCCTGATATAACTAGAGGTTGTAGCAAGTAAAACCGCTCTGAAAGACTGTAGCTGGACAGCTACACCTCCAGGGACAAGAAGAAACAAGGCTGAGGATGTGCAGAAGTTACGGGGGTGACGTTGGGGGAGGGCTACGGGCTCTGAGTTAGTGTTGTGTAAGTTAGGGGTGGCATGTACACAGACTATGAGGAAGAACTCTTACTCTGAGCCTGCCCTGCCCTGCTCTGGACATTTTCCAGTGTAGCTCATCTAACCTCTACAGCAGCCATTCCATCCTATCTGGTTGAAGATGGAGAGATTAGTGATGTGTGTAGCTGCCCACATAGTAAATGGTAGGATCTGAATCCAAGCCTGGTCGGCCACTCAGTCTCCACCCATGTCTACAGACTACAGACGAGGAGAAACATCTATCTCCCAAATATCTGGGTTTGTGATCAAGCTGATCATGTCCAGCTGGGAGACAAGCCTATGACTCTCCTAATAGGAGCTGGGGACTGAGGACATGGAGGTCAAAGGTGGCAAGAGACCTTCTTCCCTCTGGTAGCTCAGACAAGTGAAGTCAGGACCCCCAAGTGCAGGGCAAGCCCAAGAGGTGCATTTGCAATGATACAGTTGGAGCGTCCAGATACAGCCTGAAGGCATCTGAGCCACAGACCTTCCCAGGTCACTTTCTCAACAGCTTCTTTCCTACTTGATCTGGGCTGGGTGGCTCATGCTCAGAATCCTGAGGCCGGCAAGCAAATGAATCAAAGACGCACACACAGCATGGACTAGGAGAAAGTCGCAAAACTGGTGTGTGTGTGTGTGTGTGTGTG
>LR749489.1:5708305-5740665 GCA_902729485.2 Mus minutoides
AGGAATTTCCACACTCCCTCTGGTCCTGTGCGGCCACTGGATACTGCTAGTGACTGCAACCCTACAACTTTGGGTGTGTTTGTGAGGGGATTAGCCTACCCTGTTAAGATATTTCATTGCAGGGGCAGGAGGGTGACCTGTGACACATGCCAAGGTCAGATTCAAGTCTCCAAGTCTCCAGACCTAAGTGTTCCTGGATCCCCCATACCCATCTGCACACAATTCTTGCTTACAGACCTCTTCCCCACTGCTTCAGCCCTCAATGTGTTCTCTTCCCCCACTGGCTCTCCCCACCCCTCCTGTCCCCTCCCCCATCCAGCCTGTCCCCTCTCCCCAGTCTCTCCACTAGCATTCACAGGGCATGATTGGGATCCCCATCATATACATATCAACTGCAAGCCCAGGCAGGAATGGTTTTGTTTTCTTGTGAGAAGCCACCTGCCTGCTTTAAATCCTCGGGGAAATGTTTTCTTTGGACTTACAGGGCTTCTATGTCTGGAGTCAGCTAGACATACAAGAACACTGTATTTCTGTAGAGAACTTAGATCCTACATTTCTGGATTTAGTTGAACAACTCAAGGGATTTAAAAATACAAAAGAGAAAATGTCACAGGGGGACCATTCTGCCTGAGTTCACCTGCACATTTTCCAGGCTTGGCATGCCACCTCAGAGGCTGGAAGGTGCCACCTTCAGTGTGAACTGCTTCTCCAGAGAGGGTCACCCACAATTCACACTGCAGACAGCCCCAACCACACACAGCAAAAGCCATTGCCTATTAAAAAATATCCACTGAAGTCTGGGGGCGGGGGTGGGGTCTCGGTGGTTAGGAGCATGTGCTTGCTCTTCCAGATGATCCAAGTTTGCTTCCTAGCTCGTAGGAGTAGGGACCAGGAAATGGGGGGAAAGCAGAGGCAGAGCCCACAGATCCCCAGGATCTGTACTCCAGAGACCAGCATTGGGATCCAGATCTCATTTTATTGGTTAAGACATAAGCTTATATGCAGTTTTTCAGCCAATTGGGTGCATTTATGAATTCAAGGGCATGTTATTTAGCCAAATCTGACTCCTCTGCCCATGAGCTGTTAGGAGAGGGGTTGATCACCTGGGGAGATTTCTGTGAAGACAGGGGAAGCAGCCACTGCCCCACCTCGGGTCCTTTGTGTTGTCTCACTGGCGTGCTAGGAGCCATGTCATATCACACACTGTGTACAGTGGATCAAGACCTTCCAAGCAACTGCAGAAGCCTGTGGCTCTCCGTCCCACTTGTTTCTCTACTGGGGTTACCTCCACATCCCCCACATTAGCACTTATGGTAGGTGACTCAAAAATGTCTGTAACACATCTTCACTGGCTCCAGTGCCCTCTGCTGGTCTTTGTGAACACCTACACTCATTTCACATACCCTTACACAGACACACACATATATAATTACAATTAAAATTTTAAAAATGTCAACAGACTCTAACCGTGTCTATGCAATGCACTGCAGATAGTAGACCCAAGATATAAGTTACAAGACTGTATGGTGACAATCTTTTTGGACCTTTACTAAATGTTCCAGAACTGTCCTGGTGCACATGGAGACTACCATTCACTGGTGTGTCTGGAGTAGTGTTTTCAGTACTGGGTTTTGAGCCCAGGGGTTTGCCCACGTCCAGCAAACTCTCACACACTCAGCTACAACCCAGACCTCTGCTCTTTCTTGTTTTGTTCAGCTCCAGGGTGCCATGGGGGGAGTCTTCCACCTTTGTGTCAAGGGCAGGCAGGAAAATGTTTGCCCCTGTGGCAAACCATGTGCCCAGACATAAGATTCGTGAGGATATTTAGGTAGTGATCTTAGGTGTGAACATTGAACAGTAGAAACTAGTCTTCACCCGCAGGCTGAAACAAACAAAAACAAAAACAAAAACAGACCCTGCCCCAAAACCTTTAGACCCAGCCTGCCCTGGTTTGGAAATCAGAAACTTGGCCTGTGTTTGTAAGTGGGGGGTGGGGGTGAGACAGGGTTTCACTACAGGCACAGGTTGGACTTGAATTTGTAGAGATCCTCCAGCCTCAGCTCTCAAAGACATGAGCTGCCATGGCCAGCTAGCACTTGCGTCAGTGTTAACAGTTATGTTTTAATGGGGATAAAGGGCTCAGTGTCCTTTGTGTGCCCACAGATGCTTAGGGCCACAGGTCTGTGAAGATGCTGATGAAACAGATTTGGTAAAATGTCCCATGTTGTGAATCTGGGAGCTGGAGAGTTCAGCATCAGAGAAATTAGGCATCACGGATCAAATCCTGGCTTCACCAGCACCACAAGCAAATAGACATAAATTGCCACATATGGATACGGGCTGCTATCCATATCAATTAAACTTATAAGTTTTAAATTCTTTGTAGAGGGCTTGCCTATAGTACAGGATCTGGGCTATCCTCAGCACCTCGCAAACTGACTGTGGTGGATCACACCCGGAGTGGCAGCACTCTGAGGTATAGGAGGGGCAGAACACAATTCAAGGTCATTCTTGACCATATAGCACACCTGAAGCTAGCCTGGGACACACGAAACTCAGTCTCAAAGAAATAATTAGTTCAAAGCAGAAAAAATAGTGTGTGTGGTGGAGTATGCATGTGTGTGTATATGTGGTATGTATGTGTGTGTGCTGTGCTGAGTGTGCGCATGTATGTGTTATATGTTGTATTTGGGTGCAGTATGCATGTGCGTATGGTGTGGTATATATGGTATGTGTTGTATGTAGTGTGTGAGTTATATATGGTACATATATATGTATGGTATATGCTATATATGTGTATGGTATGTGTAAGATATGCATGTGTGTTCGGTATATGTGCTATGTGTGTTGTGTGTATGTGTGTGTTATATGTTGTATGTGTGCTTTAAAAATATGCATATGTGTATGGTGTGTGATAGATAGATAGATAGATAGATAAATAGTATATATGTGCTATGCATGTGTGTATGTGTGTGTGTGTGTGTGTGTGTGTGTGTGGTATGTGTTGGTATTCTGTCTAAACTACACCCCCACAGTTCCTGGCAACAGCCAGGTATGCTCCTCCCCAAGCAACAGCCAGGTAGGCTTGGCCCAGTATAAAAGGGGCTGCTTGGTCCCTCTTCTCTCTCTTAACACTCTTGCCTCTCTCTTACATCTTGCTCTTCTTCCCTTCTCCCACTCTCTCCACATGGTCATGGCTGGCCTCTACATCTCTACTCTCTCCCTTTCTCTGTCTCTGCTATCCTCTTAACTCCCCTCTATTCTATACTATACTAGTGTGTGTCTGGTCCCTCAGGGGAAAGGGATGCCTCGGCATGAGCCCACTGAGGCACCTCCTTGCAGCCCCCCACCCTGCCAGAACATATTCTTTTTTCTTTCTTTTTTTTTTCTTTTATTGGTTTTTCGAGACAGGGTTTGTCTGTATAGCCCTGGCTGTCCTGAAACTCACTTTGTAGACCAGCCTGGCCTCGAACTCAGAAATCTGCCTGCCTCTGCCTCCCGAGTGCTGGGATTAAAGGCGTGCACCACCACGCCTGGCGCCAGAACATATTCTTAAAGCTCTTTCTTTTTTTTTTTTTTTAATGAGCACAACATTGATGCCGTAACTTGGATCCAGAAACTCAGCAGATTTGCATCTCATCTCAGCCATGCTCGCTAGCCCAGATCTGGTAAGCCCTCATGCCCACTGCTCAGAGTGACCATCTGCATGGTCCTAGAGAAGACTTCTTGAGCTTCTTTTCCTTGGGTGAAGTTTCCCTCTCCTCTTTCTACGTGTCTCGCCCTTGGGTCAGTCTGCTATAGCTTAGACTTCCCCTCCCCCCTCTCTCATTTAAGGCCTGTTAGTTTCGCTGGTTTGCCTGTAAAGCAAGTTTGGCTCCGCCCCTGCCACAGATCCTGTTTGCTGCCCTCCCCACCTCCTCACACTCCGCACTTGACTTGAGCTCCACAGGTCCCAGCCTCCCCATGCTACTTTGGGCCCTTACTTCCCCCATGCCCCGCCCACCGCTGCAGCCTCCAATTGCTGGTAGGAAGCCCCGCCCCACAGTGGCACAGCCACGGAGGGCCGGAGGGCCGAGTAACCTGTGGCACCTCTGCTTCAACCTGCTGCTTTCTCCCAAGCGTGCGACCCAGCCCCCAGCCTCTGTCACGTGGGTTACGCAGTCAGACCGGCCCAAACCAACCACTCAGTTCCACATTTTCTGCTACCAGACTGCAGAAGCCAGCAAATACACACCTGCATATTGATTGATAAGGAGTTTCTCCAGTCAGCAGGAGGGCCCCTAGTTTCCCAGATAGGGCCTGGCTAGCTTTTTTTCTGGGGCTAAGGGGTTGCATTTCACAGCCATGGTCCTTATGACCAGCCTCCCAGCTGACATACAAGTTAGGACATAGGACCGTTGGGTGATGCCTTCTTGAAGGCAATTCACAAACCCCTTGGGTTCATGCAGCCGGCCAAAACCTCCTGGTACCAGGTTGAATTGCTTTCTGGCAATTTCCAGGAAATTGCCCACCGAAGTCTCTAGTTACTCACGTGACTACTTGAGTTTCTAGTTTGTCTGTATATTGAGTTCTTTACTCGAGACGCTGGTACGAAAGGTTCAGTGACACCCCTATCCGCCTTCACCCAATGGATGCTAAAGTGTCCTCATACATATTTTAAGAGATCTTCACACATATTGCCAGCAGTCTGGTAAATGAAAAGAAGGCCCAAGAACTTACCTATCCATGCTCCCTGCGTGCTCAGTTTATGTCACAGGCTTAAATTTGCCTAGACAAACTCATTTTCTGTCACCACAATTAAAATTGCCACAGCTGCCAGCTCTCTTATACTGGTTCTAGTCATATGCCTCTTTGCTAAAATTACCTAAGGTTTTCATTTCTATCCTGTCTCAATACGATTTTCACTACTGTCATTAAATTCTATTCAGTCATAACCAACCTATATAGTGCTCAGTCTCTCGTTAACTATTAAGTTTATGGCGGACAGAGCTCCCCAAAGTCTCTAAAGTTTCTCTCATGAGGTCTCAGAAGATGTGGGTGCAGTTACAGGATGCCTCGTGGATTGTGATCACTGAAATATGTGATGGACAAAACTGGGATACTCCTGGGTCAAATGACTTAGCTAAAATCAGGGTAAGCCATTTCTCATGTCACACGTATCCATTCCACAGAGGAAAAGCCTTGTATCCTCTGTGCTTGAAAGCCAGACTGACAAACAGCCCAAGTTGCCACTGAGACCATGGAGACCAGAGAGAACTGCTGGCTAGTGGACTCTGTCATTTTAAAAATAATATGTAACTGCTATACAACCACTAGATTTTTGTTTATTTCTCAAGACTTCTGATTACATTGAGAGCTAGAGAAAAAAAAAAAGCTTTCACACATAATCTGTTATCTTCTCACCTAAGTTCAGTTTCCATTAATTAAATGCTTCACATTTCCTCTTCTTGCTATGCCACTGCCCTAATATTATCTGAGTTCCTATAAATTTGCCTAACTCTAATAAAACATTCCAGTATACGATCCAACTTTTTAATCTTGTTCCTTCTGCTCCACAAAAGGCTCATCTTAAAGACTGCTCATGTTACTAACTCATGTCATCTCTTTTATAAACTTATAAGCTATAGGAAACCTACTCAGATCTACTTCTCATGTACAAAATAGACTCCATCCAGATAAGTATATCTGCCCAAAGTTCCCACTTGCTACCTATTCCAAAGGGTGGGATTCCTCTGGGTTTCAAATGTACATCTTAAAAAAATTTTCTTAATCACCGCGGTGGACGTGTCAATATTTGTGGGTGAACACACCCGTGACCACCTTGTTTCCAACCAATTACAACGTTTCTCCCAAACACACTTAATCTTATTCTCTCCCTATAATAATGTGTTCCAACATCTCAAGTCCAGGCGCTTGTTACATCCAGGACAGCTCCAGAGAAGCAATTTCCAGAGGCTCCAATTTCCTCTCACAGACATACACTCCTTCTGGACCTGTTCTTCTGACCTATACTTAGATGGCTCCACAGTCCCTGGCCAGCACGGAAGCAGCCAACTCTCCTAAGACTGGGCAAACTTCTCCCATTCCCATTCTTCTAGGTTCCCCAGAGACATGCCACCTCCAATGTCAGCATGAAGCAGCCAGATATCATGAAGACCTGATTCCTGCTTCACTATCACCTCTCTCTCTCTCTTTTCTTTTCTTTTCTTTTCTTTTCTTTTCTTTTCTTTTCTTTCTTTTTTTCTTTTCTTTTCTTTCTCTTTCTTTCCTCTTCTTTCTTTCTTTCTTTCTTTCTTTCTTTCTTTCTTTCTTTCTTTCTTTCTTTTTTTCTTTCTTTCTAAACCAAAATGGGGAAATGTTGGTATTCTGTCTAAACTCCACCCCCACAGTTCCTGGCAATACCCGGGTATGATCCTCCCCAAGCAACAGCCAGGTAGGCTTGGCACAGTATAAAAGGGGCTGCTTGGCCCCTCTTCTCTCTCTTAATGCTCTTGTCTCTCTCTTACATCTTGCCCTCTTGCTCCCCTTCCCTTCCCCCCTCTCTCCACGTGGTCATGGCCGGCCTCTACGTCTCTACTCTCTCCCTTTCTCTTCTCTGCCTTTCTCTGCCTCTGCTACCCTCCTAACTCCCCTCCCCATGCCCTGAATATACTCTATTCCATTCTATATCGTCATGTGTCTGGTCCCTCAGGGGGAGGGAATACCTTGGCATGGGCCCACTGAGGCACCCCCTTGCCCCCACACCCTGCCAGAACATACTTTTAAAGCTCTTTTTTTCTAATGATCACAACAGTATGTGATATGCATGTATGTATATGTTGTGTTTGTGAGATATGTATGTGTGGCGTATGTGCATATGTGTATGTATGTATGTATGTATGTGTTGCTTGTGGGGTGTGTGTGTGTGTGTGTGTGTGTGTGTGTGTGTGTGTGTGTGGTGTGAGTGTGCCTGTTGGGCATGGTACACACATGTAAGTGTTCTGGTGCACACACATACAGAAGCCAGAGCCGGGCCCTGAGTTTTCTCTACCATCCTTCACTTTTGTGCCTCGAGATAGGGTGTCTCCCTGAACTGGAAGCTAGCCGCTGTTAGGATCTGCCTGACTCCATTCCCGATGCTGGACGTACAGCATCCTCACTCATACTCTGCTGTCTCCACCATGCTGAGGATATAAACTTAGGTCTTACAATTGAGCAATACTCCCTCAGTCCCTGCCCATCAGTCTCACCCAGTACTTGTTTTACAGCACTGCCCTTCTCTACCGCCCCCCCCCCCCCATGCTAGGGCTCCTCCTTAGATGGGTCACATGGCTCCTGCCTTCAGTGGGAATGGCTGGGCTGACTGCATGGTTGCTGAAGATCTCGTTCACATTTCCAAGCACTTGTCCAGGCTTCCCAGAAACCACTGGGCTCCTGTTCTTCTGGGGACACGGACATAGAGGCACTCAGGGTACCTGATGGCATACAAAGGATTGATTCTCCTGTTAGTGTCACCTTGGGGTCTCAGGGCTGTGCTACTTGACTGGCCCTCCCTGGCTAAGTAGAGGCTGTCCTTTAGACAGAAAACTAGATTTCCCTGCCTGTAATGTAAAACCAGGGCCTCCTTCACGCTTCGTTCATCACTGCCATGGAAGTGTCAATATTTGTGGGCGAACAAACCTGTGACCACCATGTTTCCAGCCAATTACAATCTGCTCTTTATCTCCCCTGACAGGAGGTTAGGTTAATATTGAATCAATTCCCACTAACATCATCCTGAGAGCAAAAAACAAAAGCTCTTCAAACAAAACCCCCAGTGAGGCCGCTGTTCAGGGGCAGGGCTGGGGAGACGTGTCCCCAAGGTGCCTGCTCACACAAAGACTCCCATCCAGGGCATCTTCCCTGAGCTTGTTAATTAGCCCTACTGCCTCATGGAAGCACAGGTGACAGGTTGTGACAAATGCCCCAATTAAGGGCACCGGGGATGGATCCGGGGTCATCCGTCTTCTCTGATGGGAACCCCAGGCTGGTAGTTAATCACAGCTGGGAATTCATGGAGAAGAAGGGCAAGACCTAATGGACCAGTCACAGTATCTGGGGGGAAGGGCCCACCAGACACCAGAGGTTCTGGAAAGACCCCGGGGTGTGGCAGGCCAACGTCTGAACATCTGGAGTCCTGCCATTCAGATGCCTAGGTTTAGACTCCAATTCTGCTTCTTATAACCTCTGTGATGCTGGACAAGGAGGATGCTTTGGTTGACAGTGAGATGGGGTGAAGGCAAGACACGGTGACCTTTCATCCCACCCGCGGGAAGCATAGAAGGTGCCAAGAAAGGAGTTCCTGGAGTCAAGATCAGAGGCCAGGCATTCCTCAGGCAAAGAGGACTCTAAAGGTAGAAAAGAGCCCTGCAGAGGCGGAGTTCTCCCAAAGCTGGCTCTGTGGGAACTGACACGGGGGTGGGGGTGGGGTGCAACTGGGGTGATGGTGTGACAGGAGGGAAGAAGCTGGCTCTGAACCCCAATTGTTGGACTCGGTACAAAGGATGGTGGGAAGTCACGTGGAGAGTTTGCAGGCAAGCAACCAAGACTATATTGAGATCTTCAAAATCTTTTTCTAAAGGTGAGGTGACAGGCTGTGGCTGTGGCTGTGGCTGTGGCTGTGGCTGTGGCTGTGGCTGTGGCTTGGGCTTGGGCTTGGGTCTGGATCTGAGGCTGGGGTTGGGGTTGGGACTGGGACTGGGGTTGGGACTGGGGCTGGGGTTGGGGCTGGGGCTGGGGCTAGGGCTGGGGCTGGGGCTGGATCTGGGCTGGGGCTGGGACTGGGACTGGGACTGGGATTGGGACTGGGGCTGGGGCTGGGACTGGGACTGGGACTGGGACTGGGACTGGGACTGGGACTGGGACTGGGTCTGGGGTTGGTGCTGGGTTTGGTCTGGGTCTGAAGTTGGAGCTGGGGTTGGGGCCAGTGGAAGGGCAATTTGCTGGAATGGACAAAGTCCTAGGTTCCAGCCCTAGCGGGAGAAGCCACCACCCCCCAACCCCACCCCAAGTCAGGTGACAGACTCTCTGGACAAGACACAAAGCCAGCAGAGAAAGAATTCCTCTCAGGAGAAATACAGGTGGCATTTGACAGGGTCAGGGAGAGCACAGGAGACTGATGGGAAGCTCTGCTGGAGACAGTGCCAGAGACCTAGGAAGGCAGCTTTGCTCTTATAGGCAGGAGCAAGCAGGGCTCTGAGCAAGAACTCAGTAAAGGATAGAGCGATAGAGCATTCAGTGCAAACCCACTCCCCATGGATCAAGGCATAAACAGACAACTAGCCAGGAGCTGCCACCAGCTTCCGCTCTCCTTGGAGCAGGTGCTAGCCCCTGCTAGCCCTGCTCTCACAGATGTTACCAGTGCAACTCGTATCTCAACAATCGATCTCAGATGTTGGGATGGCCTGTTTCCAGTTTAGCCTCAGTGAGCACATCCCGTAGGAGTAAATTAGCACTTTATAAAACACTGCACCCAGAAACCAAAGGCACACCCCTCCCCCCGCAGACAATACAGGTGAGTGGAGCTGCCAGCCAGGGCTCTTTCTGATCTGCCAGGGGTAAGGTTCTTATGTTACAAGGCTTCACATGGCCCAGGCTGACCTCAAACTTGTTATGTAAGCTAAGGATAACCTTGAACTTCTGGTCCTCCTGCCTTCATGTCCCAAGATCTGAGGAGTTTATGTGGCACTGGGGTGGAAGCTACCCTCTCCATCCCAACCCCACTCTGCCAACCACACCCCACCCCCAATCTTGGAAGTCTTAACAAAGGGAGTTCTATGGATTCTGTGATCTGGTGTCCTGGGGAGGGGGTGATGTCTGATGCCTTCTTGAGATAAGATGCAGGCATCCTTGAAAGGTAGGGGCTATCTCAGGGTCACCCAGGCAGGATTTAAAGCCCTTGCCTATCTCATGTCCATGCCTCAGGGATTTTTTTGGGAGGATCATGAACCTCTGGTCTTGACTAAGATAGGGGTATCTGCCCACATGGGGAGATGTTCTGTCTAAGGGTACCTTATCATGGTGCTGGTGTATAAGAAAGTTCTAGCTCCAGCTGGGACAGGAATCCTGCCTTTAAACAAACAAATAAAAAAACCAGAAAGCAGACTATTTCCAGGACTTAACAACAAGAGAGAACAAAGGGAGAAAGGGCCAGACATGTGCTGATCTAGAACAACGCTCAGCTTGCTTAAGTGCAGCTGTTTTCAAGACTCTGAGGTCGAGCCTGGTCCTTATCAGGCACTTGACACAGGTTAACAGGATTACAGCAGGTGAGCAGAGAGGTTCAAGCCCTCAGGATGGCTGGCACACACAGGCCAGGCATGTCTTGCTAAGTGGCTCTTGGGTAAAGTGCTCAGTCGGTCGGTCTCTTAGATCCTGGCTTCTCATTTAGAACGATGGACTCAATACAGAGATAATCTAGCTACTTAGGAAGTAGCAAGGGCCATCTGAAATAACACAGTGTTCAGCCAAGTCTCATCTGCGAATCTCAGCAATTCAAAACAGAGTCAGGCAGGCTCTGCTTGAAGTTGCCAAGTTCTTACCCTTCCCTGCCTTGGGAGAGGAGACCACTGGGTTCTCCACCCAGGCCCTTGCTTCTTGGTTTCTCCCTCAGAGTCAGGCCATTGCATATACCACTGTGTCTTTTCCACCAGACATGAATTTCAAAGGGCTGGTACCTCACCTGTGTCACAACCCTTCCTGTATCTCACCCATCCTGTGGCACGCAGTAAGTGCTGTATAAATTCCCAGCAAGCCAACACGTACTGTACGGAGCAGCTACATGCTCTCCTTCCCCCTCTTCTCCCTGCCTGTACTGCCTGCCTCTGTCCCTGGAGCCTTTCGGGTGTAGGGCAAATTCCAGACACCAGCCAGGAGCTGCCGTGGCTGTCATCAATGTTTTATCTAATTAGCTCTCATCCTTGTATCCGGACACACGTATCAGGAGTCAAAGCAACTGCACCCTGACCTCTGGTCCCAGAGCTCCATTCCTATGGTGATTTCCATGACAACAGCAGCAGAGAGCCAAGGCTGTGGATCCCTTTGATGGAATCAGATACAGAGAGCAGGAAAGAGGACTTTCAGAAGAATGAGGCCCTTTGATTTTGCTCAAGCTACCCCACTAAAGGATCATTTTCTGGGAACACATATCTTAACCCTGTAGAGGGTCACAGGAATACTCTTAAGTGGGGTGGTGAGGGGCATCCCAGATTACATTGTTGGAAAACTCAGCTGGAGGCAGAGGAGACTTAGAGGATGAGAGGCAGGAACATGGATGTAGGATTCCCCACCCTGGGAGGGCTGGGTGAGTGTGAGGTGCTCATTTCCCAGATGAGCCAAGATATCCAGCCCCCTCCCCCCAACAAGCGGAAAAATTCAATGTGACAAGAGAGACCTAAGCTCTGTCCCCAGAGTCAAAAGCACCAGGTCCCAGTTCTGTCTCTCACTGTGTTACATCACTACCACTGGACACAATGTCCCCATCTATAAAATGGGTATGGGATGTTCCTCAGGTTCTCTGAAGCTCTCATGGCGACTAAGTGCCACAGGCTCCAACAGGATCATGAAGGGAACATAAAATCATCAAGTGTCCTCCCAGGCCAAGGACGAGGGACTTGGAGTGTTCAGACAATGGTCACCAGGATAAGAATGACCCGTGAGGGAAAGAGGGATAATCAAAGTATGGGATGGGTGACCCAGTGGGTGGCCCAATGTGTCTGGTGGTCCTTCCCTAAACTCACCTGCACTCCCTCCCTCTCTTCTTCCCTTCCTCCCTTACTATCTCCCTCCCTCCCTTCCTGTCTCTTCTCTGGCCATGAGGAGAGCATCTCCACTCTACTATGCCCTCTTTCCCTTGATGCTCTGCTTCAGCACAGGCCCACAGGGATGGGACCAAGTGATCATGGGCTGAACCATTGAAACCTCCGAGTAAGCAAACCTCTGCTTACTGGCTAACACAAGGCACGGAGCTATCCTGAGGTGCCAGTTGATATAACACACACACAACGAATTCACTACATGGAGGAGATGGGCAAGGGATTCCAAGCAGTGTCAGGTGGTAGCCCACAGGAAACCTTGACCAGCATCAGTAGCATCTGCATAGACAGTCACAGCTATTCTCCTTGATTCTTCAAGGAACTGACTTTGCAATATTAGCTTAGCAATTGTCTTCTATACCCAGACCTAGTGGCTACCGAAAGCATCCATTCACTCTCACACACCAGCCTCAGCCAGTTTGTCCCAGACCTAACCTGCTCATGCCCTCCAAAAAGGACAAAATCGGCTCCACCCAGCAGAGGCAAACACATCCTGCTCCTTGCCTTCCATTGCCAAGTGAGTTCCTAACCCACATCTCCACCTCCCTGAAGATCTGGGGAAGCCTTGGGCTGTTTCCCAGAAGAGCCTGTCTCCATCTAAGGGCACAGCACTCACCTGGCTGTGCACCTTCTCCAGCTCTTCCTTGCTGATTGATGTCTTGCTGTCTTCAATGGTGGCCAGAAGGAGCTGAACATCAGACAACAGAGCGTGTGTCCTCCTGAGGTCTCTGCGGAGACGCTTTTCTACATCGAAGTCCCGGTGGCCAATCTGGAAGCCAAGGAAGGGTTAGTGTAGATGGCACGGCCAGGACCAAGGTTCTTCGAAACGAAGCTCATGGGCTCAATCTCGCCTCTCCTATGACATGGTGACCCATATCATTACAACTGGAGCTTGTGAGGCTAAAGCAGGAGACTGCTGGGAGTTGGAGGCCAGCCTGGGCTACAGTGTATCTCAAGATCTCAAAACAAAACAGAAAGATACTCTTTCCCACAAGTCCCAGCTATAAAACAGGATAACACCAACACTGGAATGCTATGAAACTATATGCTTGTTCAGCCTCCTGTGTGCTTCGTCTCAGCCTCACACCTCCGGGTTGCCAAGGGCCACAAACAAGACTCCACCTGCATCACCGTAACCTGAAAGGCCTCGCCCCTTTTCTCCTGTCCTCTGCCTCAAGCTAAGAGCTTCCAGGCCAGGTGGGACCCTGGTTGATGCCCAGGCTCTTTGGAGAAGTTAGGGCAGCCCAGGTAGGCAGGGACTAGAATAGGCATGAGGAGCCCCTTACAGGGCTTCCAGACATTCAGATTCGGAAATGCTTGGGGTGGGGGAGGGGTCCACTGATCCACACAGAGACCCTCTCTGCTTCATCCCCTGGTATGCTGCAGGTTGTTGTGGAGTTCCATCATGACTCAGCCAAAGAATAGGATGAACAGGATTGGACTGGAACCCTACAAGACCTTGGTTAGTGTCCCCTAAAGACACCAGCAAGCTCCATTGTTCCAGGAACATCTGAGGGCCAGAGCAAAAAACACAGGGCCACTGGATAGATGAGATACTGAAGAGTATGAAACTCGTGTCTCTTCCTGGGGCAATGGTTATCAACTTGTGGGTCATGATCCCTTTGGGGGGTCAAAGACCCTTTCAAGGGATCACCTAAGAACATCAGGAAACAGATATTTATGTCACAGTCCATAACTGTAGCAAAATTAGTTAAAAAATAACAATGAAAATATTTCTTTAGTTGGGGGGGGGGGGCGTCACCATATGAGGAACCATACTATTAAAGGGTTGCAGCGTCAGGAAGGAGAGGGCCACTGGCTTTTGGACTGGCTTTGGCATGTTGTGGATGTCTGCCTGCCAGACACCTCTCCTGGGATGCTAAGATGCTGGAGAGTATTCTGGAAGGAGCACAAATTAAGAACGAGCTTTAAACTTCAAGACAAGCATTTCCTGATCGGTGGCTGCCACCTGACTACGCTGGAGCCTCCCTTCTCTAAGAAAAGGGTTTTTGATAAATCCCCTTCTCTGTGTTGAGATAAGAGAAGGATCTGGCATGATAACGGGTGGCAGAGCACTCCGAGTGTCAAGTGCTTTACAAACACAGAGGATTATGGCGACTGCTCGGTGACCTGGCATATGCGCACACTGATTTTGTGTCGCGATTTCTCCACGGCCGGCTTGAGATTCTTTGAAAAATGAGTCGGCTCTCAGAATACCACCTCTCCTCCCTCAGATGGATTACTGTGGTAAATATAAAACACTGGTCTATGGTATAAATACACAGCCAGAGGGATGGAGATCAGAAACTGAGCTGAGCTGCAGTCTGGGCTCCCCGCCACTCACATACGGTCGGTCGCACTTAACTGCTGTGACAATCCCTTAAAATACACAGTTGTTGTTGTTGCCTTTGTGAACGTAAGATGAGCTTTCGCTTATGGAGAGCAAGCACCCCCACTCCAGCATCCGCACCGAGCATCCACAAGGATTCTAAATCCTTTGAGGGGTGAGTTACATTTATTCCCCACAGTGAGAACATGATCTTCATGGTAATGGTGAGGGGACTGGGGTTGAGAGGGGTGATTTGCCCAGGAATGCACAGAGTTGGGGTATGAACTCAGCTGCTGTGGCAAGAAAGAGGCAACTTTAGCAAGTTATATCATCAGGGAGGTGCGTTTACTGCCGCTATGAACACTACCACCACCACCATCATGTCCACCATCACCATCATCTTTCACTGAAAGGACGTCTTGCCTACACCTATGTCTGTGTACCTTGCATGTGCCTGGGGTCTGTGGAGGTCAGAAGGGTCTTCAAATCCTCTGGAACTGAAGTTACAAGGTGGTTGTGGTTTAAAATATGGGTGCTAGGAATTGAACCTGGGCCCTCTGCAAGGGCAGCCAGTGCTCTAAACCACAGAGCCATCTCTCCAGCCCCACCTTGTCATTTTTACAAGAAGGGGCAGTGAGGTACAGAGGGGACAGCGCTGGAAATTGGGGTTAGCTGCTCCAAGCTAGAGGTACAGGGAGGGTGTCCCAGATAGCAGGCACTTCAGGAGCCAAGCGAGAGAGCAGGCTGGCTGGCAGGTGAACTGCTGTGTGATTGCCCCAGTGGACTGAAAACCTCAGGGTGGGATAGGGGCAGGTCACATAGCAACCAGGGGTCTGGGGCTCTTAGAACACAGGGACACATCCGCACAAGGCAGGTGGGTGATATGCCTGGGCCACAGTGCTGCCAAGTGTATATGCAGAACGCAAGGGTCTTGGCTTAGCATGTGGGTCTCTAGCCACTGCCCCACAGTGCCTGATGGGACTATCTCCAGCAGTCCTGGTTCTCTTGTTCCACAGTTGGGTTTTTCTATGATGTGTGCACATTATGTGCTTCTATCCTCTGTCTGTCTGTCTGCTTTCCCTCTGGCTACAGCACATAGCTTTCCTAAGAAACAAGTGGGCTGGCAGCTGTGTGGTTGGATTGGCTATGAGCATAGAGGCCCCAGGAAGGGTTGACATGCCTGGCCTCATTCATCTTTCTGCTAACAGAATCCATGAGAAAACTTCAGCCCAAGCTGTCCTCTCCATCTTAATTATCACAGGGAGGAGGAGGGAGGAGGAAGGAAGGAGGAGGGAAGAGAAGGAAGAAGAAAGGAGGGCGGAGGAGGAATGAAGGAGGAGGGAAGAGAAGGAAGAAGAAAGGAGGGCGGAGGAGGAATGAAGGAGGAGGGTTGAATGAGGGAGGAGGAAGGAGGAGGGAAGAGGGAGAGAGGAGGGTAGAAGAAGGAGGAATGAATAGGAGGGAAGAGAGAGGGAGGGAGTAAGAGGAGGGAGGAAGGAGGAAGCAGGTGGAATGAGAGAAGGGAGAAGAGGGAGGAGGAAGGGAGGAGGAGGGGGAAGAGAGAGGGGGAGGAAGAAGGGGAGGGTAGAAGAGGGAGGAGGGAGGGGGAGAGGGAGGAGGGAGGTAGAGGGGGAGGGTAGAGAAGAGAGTAAGGAGGAGGGAAGAGGAAGGAGGGGAGAGAGGGAGGAGGGAAGGAGGAGTGAAGGAGGGGAGAGGGAGAAGGGGAGGGAGAATAGGGAGGAGGAAAGAAGATGGGGAGAGTGGAGAAGAGAGGAAGGAGAAGGAAGAGTCTCCTTAGATTAATGGGAAGGAAGTGTCATTTTGAGAGCTCAGCGATTCAGGTGTTTCTAGTTAATGGAACTTTTGCTTTTAAAAAATGGTCTCAAGTAGCCAAGGATGGCCTTGAACTCTTGTTGAATTGAAGGGCCAAGTAAACCAACATGGGAGACATTACTCCACAGGTGAAGTGACTCAGAGGGGAGCTCTGCACCGAAAAGCAGCACAAGGTAAGATTTGACAGGTTTTCCAATACTAGAGAGCTCCCAATGGGTGAAGATTTAACCAGACAAGAGTTACTGATCTCTCTCTCTCTCTCTCTCTCTCTCTCTCTCTCTCTCTCTCTCTCTCACACACACACACACACACACACACACACACACATACACACACACACATGCACGCATGCACACACACACACACGCACACACACACACACACACACGTGCACACAGACACACCCATGGTTGAAATAGCCACATGACCAAGCCTTAGTGGCATTCCCATTGAGCCAGGGTTAAGAAAGTCACATTTGCTAATATGCAGTTGAGACCAGTGGGTAAGTTGGAGGAGAACCAACTGCCAGTCCCTCTTTGAAATAGTTAAGTGCTTTGTTTTTTTTTCCTACACCCAAAGAGGCAAAATTGTTCTCATTTCCCAATGGTAAGATCTTGGACAAAGAAAGTCCAAAAATAATTGACAGGTGAGATATCACGAAATAACAAACTCAGCAATTTTGCTCCATACAACGCTAAGATCTCAGAGGCTTCTCACAGGATGCAGAAGACGATTAAATACAAAACAAAATGCTAACCAAGCGCTGGTCATAGAGCTGTGGAAATAAGAGTTTCCTGGAAATAAAGCTAATTATAGTGCTCATGGCACACATGGCTAGGAAATAAGCATTGTGGGTAGAGAGAGATGGGCACTGTGAGAGATGGATAGCCAGTAACAGTGTTAACATGAAGCTGACAGTTGTCGCCAATCTAAATTGTAAATCAGCCATTCCAATGAATCAAGTTTCCTAATGGAACCTTTTCTTTCTTTTTTAAAAATTATTTATTGTTATTTTATGCATATGGATGTTTGGCCTACATGAATGCCAGTGTATCATGTGCATGGCCTTGTGCCCACAGCGGACAAAAAGGGGACTTTGGATACCCTGGAAATAAAAAGTACAAACAGTAGTGAGCCACTGGGGACAGAACTTGGGACCTCTGCAAAAATAACAAGGGCTTGGCAGACCCTGACATCCTTTGCTGTGGGGTTTTCTGCAGGTGAAATGTGTCCGTAGGCTGGCCTAATACTGCCCACAATTGTTTGCCTGAGAGAGACACTGAGGGACCCTTTCCCCAGTTAATTCTGATTGGTAAATAAAGATGCCAGCAGCCAACAGCTGGGGAGAAGAGACATAGGTGGGGTTTAGGTTTCCCAGGCTTGGACCATGAGGAAGGAGCCATCATGCCTTAGAAGAGTGTTCAGGAGAGAGACAAGAGCTGCTATGGGGTAGGGAAGCAAGGAGAGAACCCTGTGCTGTGTGCCAAAAGGTCGAGGCCCAGAGGTCTGCGTAATCGGAGTTAAGAGCAGCCAAGAAGAACACAGAAATTAGTAAGTAGTAACTCAGAGTTATCAGTAGGAGGTAGATTCTAACAGCATGGAGGATAGGCAGCTGCCCAGCTATTGTGCTGCATAAGGCATATTAAAATGTAAAGACTGTGTGTGTGTCTTTCATCTGGGAGCATAAATGGTCAAAGGCAGGAAGGAACTCCATACTAGGATTTATTAAAATATTCTTACTTCAGGAATATGAGGTCCCATGTAGGCTAGGTAGGTCTTGTATCATTCATGACCTGCATCTTAAGGTTATTAAAGACTCAAGAAGACGAGAGTATCTTCAAAGATAAGCTAGGTAAGATGTCCCTATGTGTTATAATTTCCTTCCTGATGCTATGATAAAAAAAAAAAAACCCATGACCAGAAACAACTTGGCAGAGAGAAGGGTATCTGTGGCTTGCACTTCTGGGTTACAGTTCACCACGAAGGGAAGTCAGAGAAGGAATTCAGTAAGAGCTTGAAGGCAGATACCATGGAGGAATGCTGCTTGCTGACTCTCTCAGACTCATGATTTGCTAGCTTCTTTATAAATCTGAGACTACTTGCCTAGAGTATGGTGCCACCCACAGGGGGCATTAATTGGCTTCTCCACATGCATGCCCACAGGCCAACCTAGTCTTGGTAATCCTTCAACTCTGACTCATTCCTAAGGTGACTTGCTCCTGTGTTAGATGGTTAAAGCTATCTAGGACACTGCAATTTATTGAAAGCTAGCCAGCAGGACCAGATTGTGCAGGAGCAGAGAGGAGCATGAAGCCAGTAGAATGGGGATCTGTACACACCCACGGCATGAGGGATGGTGGGGGGAAAAAAGGGAAAACATAGGTATCTACTTCATGCCACACACCTACATAAGATGGATTAAAACCTAATTATACACACAAAAAAGAAGTTTAGAGCTTTGAAGGCATATGGTAAAACATGAACTGAAATTAAGGAAGGCAACTTGAAAGTAGGAAAGCATAAGATGTAAATAAGCGGTCTGTTTGGCTGCACTGGAAACACATTATTAACTGAAGGGCATTATCCACAAGGGTATGAGTTATCCACAGGCAGAGCTATCAAAACTTAAACTATCAGAAACTGGTTGGCATCTATACACAGACTGTGAATGATTCCCAGAAAGTACAGAAGCCAATGTCATGACCGGATGAGTCATGGAGACAAAACTGCACAGCTTTCACGGAGACAAGGGACCTGCCGTGCCAGCTCTGGGAAATTGCAGTACACACTGTGGCAGCTTGTGGTGGGTGGTAGGCTCAGCACCCCACACTGTCCCCATCACAAGAGTCATTGTTTTCAGAATGCCACAGAGATAGGCTGAGGTCCCCAGAACAGGGACAGGCTCGAGGGTCTCTGTGAATCTACATGCTTAGAGCTATTAACAAACTTGCCCAAAGACAGACAGACAGACAGACAGACAGACAGACAGACAGACAGCAGAGGTAGAAGATACTCCTGTCTGGCTCCCAGCATGGCTCCCAGTCCTAGAAAAATCTTGTCCTTACAAGATCAGCTGTGGGCATGGTGGCCATCCATACGCAGCCTCTTAATGCAAGCATTATCATACAGTTGACTGCCAACAGCCACTGACAACCATGTTGCTTCATCTGTCTGTCCCAAGTAAGGTCACTCTTATTTACTTCCCTGTGTTCTTTTAAGAATGCTGCTCTTAAATTCGGAGAGTTTCGAAGAGCCAGCAGAAAGGGTGGGTGGAGCAGCATGCACTTTGGGGACACAGGGACAAGCCAGCTCAAAGGCCTGTCCTCAGCCCTTCCTGAAGACCAAAGGCTCTCTCCCTGTGGTTGGCTTTCTCGTGGAACCCTCAGATGTCCCCACTGTGTGGCCTTACCTGGTCACACAGGGTTCCAATCAAGCCTTCCAGGTCATGCTTCTCATGGAGAGCCACCTGTTTTTCTTCATATTCCTGCTCCAACTGCATCTCCAGCTGACGGAGCTGTGAACACACAGGACAGATATGAGCACCCTTGGATGACTCCTGAGCAGCAGAGCCCCAGCCGGGGCCCTGGGAGGAGGGAAAACGCACCCTGTGGACATACTCTGATGCTGCCTAGTGAGTTAGAGGGGTGTGTCTATGAAAAAGCCCCGGGGCCTAAAAGCTTGGGACCTGGGCAAGAAAAGGGTGAGCTGTTCAGGTTGGGGGACCCGTTCGGCACACACTGTAAAGTTTTCAGTCATGGCCATTGTTTGAATATTTTTGCATGTTAGCATGTTGAGTATGTGTGTGTGTGTGTATGTCTTAGCATGTTGAGTGTGTGTGTGTGTGTATGTGTGTGTATGTGTGTGTGTGTGTACAAGTGTGTGTACAAGTGTGTGCAGGTACACGTTGACTGATGTGTGCACATGCAGAGGCCAGAATTTGATGCCTGGTGTTTTCTTTTATCGTTATCTATATTACATTTTGAGACACCATATCTTGACAAATCTTGGACTCACCCATCCACTAGACTGACTGAGCCCTCGAGCTCCCAGAATCCTCCTGTGTCTGTCTGCCAGACCTGGAGTCACAGAGGCTTCACTCACACCGAGCTCCTTACTATGGATGGGGGATCTGAACTCAGGCCTTCCTGCTTATGCAGCAAGCACATGACCCACTGAGCCATCTCTCCCCCAGCCCTCTGACTTCGTAAGGCTGCATACCAAGTAGCTTGTTAAGAGACACATCCACTTCCTTGTTCCTTGAAAAAGGCGCCAGCCAAGGGACACGTGGTGTTATATGGACACAGCAATCGGTGGTATGGACTGTGTGAGTTCTCTCTACTTCCCAGTGGGATGAGATGGGGTTTAGAAGGGACCATTAGGAAAGTTAGAGTCAGAGGATGTTATGAGGGTGTCACCCCACAACAGGATCAGTGCCCTTATGGAGAAAGACACCAGAAAATCAAATCCACCTCTTTCTCCCACACTTTCTCTTTCCTTTGCTAAGGACATGACAAGAGGTGACCATCTATAAGGTGGCCCTTACCACTCACACATGTACTCCTCTGGTCACAGATCGATGACAGCGGAATATCTCATGGAAGCCCAGGCCTACAGTGTTTTCCTCCCACAGCCCCAAGTAATAAGACATCTGAGTAGTAGCACTTTATCTAGTTTGCACCACTCTGAAGCTGGTGGGATCCCCAGCAGTGGCACTGATGGTAAAACCCCACCCCCTCCATCCTCCACATACCCAGGGGCTCATGTCACAGACCAGCAACCAGGCATTCCTGAGAGGAGTTAGTGCTCTTTTCCCTAACACCGAATATCCACAGCATCCCCTCAGGTCACTAACTGTCTCCTGCAGGAGACACTGAGGGCTGCCACCATCAGCATCTGTCACCAGGAGAGGAAGGCCTCCACCTGCTCCCACACTCTGCCTTTATAGCTCTGTCCAGGAGAAGCTGAGTTAGAAATGAAGTCAGATGGCTCAGCAGGCGGAGGCATTGCCACCTGAGTTTTGTCCTCTGACCTCCATACACATGCACACACTACACACACACAGAAATAAATAATGTAATTACAAAAGACACGTATGAAATATAGTTGCCACACTCCTGTCTGCTTCTAAGAGATAAAAGTTACTTAGAAAAATATCCCTGAATCATAAAGCATCAGTGTCAAGCACATCCTGGGAGAGTGTGAAGAATGTTTCCCTGTGGTTCCCAAGGAGGATGAGAGGAGGAAATGAGGGAAGGGGGTTAGAAAGGGAGAGAGGGAGAGAAGGGGGAGTGGAGGGGAGGAAAGAGGAGGGAAGGGGGAGGAGGAATGAGGGGGGAGGGAAAGGGAAGGAAGGAGAGGGGGAGCAGTGTCCAGGAACCATGGGCACTGCAGAAGGTAAGAGAGTTACCCATTGTGACGGTTTGTATATGCTTGGGGCAGGGGGTTGCACTACTAGGAGATGTGTGCTTATTGTACGTATGTCACTGTGGGTGTGGGCTTTAATACCCTAGTCCTATAAGTCAGTATTCTGCTAGCAACCTTCAGATGAAGATGTAGAACTCTCAGCTCCTCCAGCACCATACCTGCCTAGATGCTGCCATGTTCCCGCCTTTATGATAATGGACTAAACCTCTGAACCTGTAAGCCAGCCCCAATTAAATGTTGTCCTTATAAGGCTTGCCTTGGTCATGGTGTCTGTTCACAGCAACAAAACACCCATCCCTCATCCAACTAAGAGCATATGGGCTGTGTCAGCAGAAAACATCCTCCCACAGGGACACCACAGTAGGAGAGGAGACTGATGGTGGACAACAGATAGACAAAGTGTAAAGGCTGACAGAGACTGATGACTGCAGTGTGGGCTGAAACAGCACAGCTACCTTCAGGGCAATGCTGTCTCCATAGTCCTGTGTGTGCTGGGGGAGGGGAGGATGGTGAGGGAGTTAACAGACCTACTAGGGAGGAAGTTAGCCTTGGTCTCAGGTGCAGAACGCTGAGGAACATCAGTCAGCAAAGCATGTGAGTAGAATGCAGGCCCAGCCAGGCCTGCTAGCTCCCTACCCACAGCATCTGTGGCCCAGCCAGGCCCCCTAGCTCCCTACCCACAGCATCCTACCCACAGCCTGTCATGTGGCAAAGAGTGTGCTTGGAATTCTAGAAGCTTCTGGGATTGCACCTAAGAAATTTGAGCCCCAGATTCTTGAAATCCCCCAAGGAAACAAATGTCTCAGTTGGTCATAGAATGAGCATGCTTCCTGGGTCTGGGTCCCAGCATCCTCCCAAGTGGGACTTTGGGTGCACTGTGGCCAGAGCTTACACACCCGCTTCTGGCAGGACTGACGCACATCCTCCAGCTCTTCCTCCTGGTCCTCACGGTCCTTCTGATGCATCTGCTTCATCCTCTCAATCTCCAACTCAAACCGCTGGCGAAGCTGGGGGCAGCAAACAAGGATGGAGCATGAAGGTCTAAGCCCTCAGCCCTTCACGCCACAGCCCTGTGCCCTGCCCTCTACACCACACCCTCATCCCCAGCTCTCCATGACACATGCATATCCCCTGCCCTACACAACACGCCCACACCCCCAGCTCTCCATACCACACTACATCCCTAGCTTTCCAAACCATACCCATACCCTCTGCTCTCCACGCCATGCCCACAGCCCCAGCTCTCCAAACCATGCCAACATCTCCTGCCCTCAATACTATGCCCACACCCCCAGCTCTCCATGCCACATCCACATCCCTAGCTTTCCACACCATGCCCACATCCCCTGTCCTTCATGCCATGCCCATATCCCCTGCTCTCCATGCCACGCCCACATCCCCTCGCCCTCCACGCTACAGCCCTGTGCCTAGCCCTCCAGGCCATGTCCACTTCTCCAGCTTTTCACACCACGCTCACATCCCCAGCCCTCCACACCACCCTTGACTGACTTTACTCTCTAACGGATGCCTCAGAGAGAAGTCACCTCCCTCCTACCCTGTAAAGTTAAAGGAAGCAGACATGCCCCCCAATACTGCCTCTGCATTTCCCATGGAAAAATGCCTCACGTATCTGCCACATTCTCCCACTGGGTTTAGGCACAGCCTCAGAATTCCTTTCCACACTCTCCAAGGCACCTAAAGCTCAGAAGTTTACAACCATTGTCTTTAATGTGGAGACAGAGGACAGAAACAGAAGAAAAGATCTGGACCCCTAAACTGCTGGGAACATGAAGACTCTTAACGGAGGAGGATGTGTGCAAAGCCCCTGGCACAGCCTGGCTAAATTAGCCCCACCAAGATTGCAGCTCTTACACAGCGGTAGAGGTTATTGGAGGATGATCCCAGATGAGGGGCTGTGTGAGGAAATATAATATTTCTTTTTCACTTTTTTCCCAGACTCTTGGGCACTTCTGACATCCGCAATACCATTTATGTCAAGCTTATATGAGTTAACATAAAATTCCCAGGAAAAAGTGCCTTATTGAGATCAATAAATATCTGCCTGGCCACTGTGAGGATATGCGCCGTGCCAGGCTCAGATGCGGTATCCACCCAGCCACCCTTCTGGGTTGAGTTCAGGTTGGAGAGCTGAGAAGATGTGTCATCTCCACCCTCAAGGTCACGGTTCGTGTTTCTGCTTGCGGCGCTCAGTGGTGATGGGAAGGATCCTCAAGAAATGATAACAGTGTTTTTGCAAATGCCTGCTGGCTTGTCTGTGCTCACAGACACAACCTGGAGCTGCCGCTCAACGCTCTGCAATTTTGGCATTCCCTCCTGTGTAGATAGTGTGATCTTCATCAATTAGACCTGGGGCTGTGGGGATTGGCAAGGCTCCTATCAAAGAAATGAACCATCTAGAAAGCCCAGGGCTTCCTTGAGATCCTGTGGACAATGAGCTGCCTTGGGCGACCATCTGTGGTGCCTCTCTTTGGGTAGCACACGAGTCTGTGTCCTCTGGGCCATTGTAGAAGCAGTCTCCCACTTTGAACACTCAGTGTTCAGCCAATGCTGACTGAGCCTTCACTCCCTCTAGTGAGTCCTTCCCGACCTCCCTCAGTCCTTCCTAAGACTTCATCAACACACTTAAGGTACACTTGGTCCCAGTAAGACTCACTAGAGTCCATCTGTGTGGTATCTGATGCAGATGAGGTGCTTAAGAAAATGACTTGCTAAGCGACACTCACTGGTCACTCACAAGCATCCGAGACCCTCCAGACCCTGACCCTTCGCTTCCCACACCTGTGCGTTCCACCGGGGAGGCTTCACCCTGTGCTATGGAGTGAGGCTGAGCAAGATGCTGGCACCTTGGCATTGGTGGTATGCACAGAGTCCATGTACAGCTGCTGTTCATGTCACCTGATATGTGTTCCCACCATGGGCAGGGTTTAAACAGAATTGCCAATTACAAAAATCCTCCAAGAGAAGTTCTTTTAAGGTAAGAACTGAAACCTCCTCCCTCTTGAAAAACTGGGTGGCTTTTCTACAGCGACAGGCAAACACTTGTGCCTCCACCCCTGTATCTCTCTGAAAACTAGGGATGCTAGCATGACATTAAGTGTGTAAGGGAGTAGGTTTTGTGTATCACTGTCCACATTTCTCCTTAGTGAATGTGGTGGTTAGAATATGCTTGGCCCATGGGAAAGGGCGCTAGTTGGAGGTGTGGCCTTATTGGAGGAGGTGTGGCCTTGTTAGGAGGAGGTGTGGCCTTGTTAGAGGAGGTGTGGCCTTACTGGAGGAGGTATGGCCTTATAGGAGGAGGTGTGTTACTGTGTAGGTGGGACTTTGAGTTCTTATATATATATGCATAAGTCCAGTCAGTGTGATCCAGAGCCTCCTCCTGACTGCCTATGGGAGAATCTCCTGAGGCTGCCTGTGGATCAAAATGTAGAACTCTCTGCTCCTCCAGCACCATGCCTGCCTGGATGCTGCCACCCTCCCACCTTGATGATTCTGGACTGAACCTCTGAACTGTAAGCCAGGCCCAGTGAAATGTTTGCCCTTGGTCATGGTATCTGTTTACAGCAATGAAACCCTAACTACAGACAGTGTCTATTTTTGGATGGTGGGTTTTGTTTGTGAGGGCAAGATGCTACCATATCCTACACTGGCCTCAAACTCTCTACATAACCCAGGCTGGCTTGGAACTCATGGTGGTTTTCTCTCTCCGCCTCTGAGAGTTGTAGGAACAGCAGGTATTACAGCCACCACACCAGCTCTGAGCACCGGCTTAACCTGTGCTTCTCTGGCTCACACTGCTGCGTTTAGACTTTTCCTGTTGCTATTTCTGTCTCATAACTTCTTCAAAAGCTGTGGCTCAGCATGGACCTGGAAACTATCTGCTTCGCTAAGGACAGTGGGAGTCTGGTTTTCCATCACTGCCCTCTCCCCCAGTTACTGCACATTCCCTGACTCTCAGAAGGCTTGTCCTCTTTCCTGGATTCTGTGCCTCAAGTAGACATTGGAGCTTCATGGTCTGAGGACTTCAGTTCAAATCCTCACTCCCACCTCTTCTATCTATCTATCTATCTATCTATCTATCTATCTATCTATCTATCTATCTACCAACCATTATCTATCTTCTTCTATCATCTATCTATCATCTGCCTGTCTATGTATCTATCATCTATCTATTGCCTATCTATCTATTGTCTATCTATCATCTATTATCTATCTATCATCTATCATCTGTCTATCTATTATCTATTTATCATCTATCTATTGTCTATCTATTATCTATCATCTATAATCTTTCATCTATCTATCTATCTATCTATCTATCTATCTATCTATCTATCTATCTATCATCTATCTACCATTATCTATTTACTATCTATCATCTATCATCTGTCTGTCTATCATTTATCTATTGTCTACCTATCATCTATCTAGCTATCATCTATCATCTGTCTATCTATCTATTATCTATCATCTATGTATCATCTATCTATCTATCTATCTATCTATCTATCTATCTATCTATCTATCTATCTATCTATCAATCTACCTATCTATCATCTATGTATTATCTATCTATCTATTTATCTATCTATCATCTATCTATCTTTCACCTATCTTTCATCTATCTATCTATCTATCTATCTATCTATCTATCTATCTATGTATCTATCTACTATCTTTCACCTATCTATCTATCTATCTATCTATCTATCTATCTATCTATCATCATCCATATCCGTGGAGGAAACGATCCTGTATGAGGTTCCACAAGAAGTCAGGGAGCGTAAAGGACAGAGTTTCATACACAGACAGTGATCAGTAACGTTAGACATGGTCAGCAGTTATGTCTTGAACACCAACAGTGCACTTGGTGTTATCCTTGGCTACAGGAGGCACTGAGAAGGAAGAGTGATAAAACAGCCACTTAACAAACTTGTGTCTCAGTTGGGGAGGGGCACTGGACAGCATGCCACTAAGGCTGGTGTGGCCAGTATGGGCGACAGCAAAGGGATAGCTGTGGAGTGGGACTCCTGCAAGTGCCTGGCTCCCCCCCCCCCCCCCCCCGTGTATCTCTAGGGAGCCACAAACTGCTGAGGAACAGCAGGAGGGCAGCCCTGTGTATCTTCATGCCACCCTGCTGTGTGAGAACCCCGTCCAGGGCAGCACATTCCCGGGGCAGCACATCCTCTGAACAGGAAGGGTCTCCTTACCTGCTCCAGCTGCTTGATGGTATTTTCCTGCTGGCTGTGGATCTTCTCTTGCTCAAGGGCGTTGGCCTCCAGTTCCCAGACCCTCTCTTTCAGGCTGGCCACACCTTGATTCCCCACAGAGGCACAGCTCAGCAGCTCCCGTTTCTGGCCTTGTAGCCTTTCCACCTCCTGCTTCAGCTTCAAGGCTTCCTGCTCCTTTTGCTATGAAGAGAGGGGGTACGGGGATGGAGTCACGTGACCACGGTCCTCTCCCAAAAGGGCTCCAACCTCTGCATACAGGCCTGTTTCCAAGGCTCAGCACCATTAGACAGGGTCTCCCCATGAAGTGCACGCATCAAACTCAGGGTCTCCCTGCCTCAGTTTCCCCAGTGCTTAAAGGACAAGCTAACGTTACCACCTGGGTCCCCACTTGGCCCTCCTCCATTCTCGCCCCATACCCAGTTCCCCCAGCATGGCTGTGCTTTGAGAAGACTCAGAGGGACCCAGGGGGATGGAGGGAAAGGGATTTTCCTGGAGTTGTATCTCAGTGCATGTAAGGGAACTGTTTGTCCTGTTGGAAGAAGAAATTAGACATCGTGCCAACCCTCAGGCTGAGGGATCAGGGAAGCAGAGAGCACAGAAGTGACCATTCCAATAAAGAAGATGGATCCAGGGCCAAGTCTGCATGCTCTCTCATAAAGAGAGGGGAAGTGGATCAATGGCTGGATCAAGAGAGCACAGGTTGCCCTGAGGGTTCATAAGGAGCCACCAAGGATAAGGGGCAGCTGATATCACAAATGCCCTCTATAGAAGAGACTGCTTTGGGCAGGCTGTGGCTCCTGACAAAGTCATGACCAGCTCTGTTTTTTCTGCTGGGCCTCAGAACCTCCCAGGTAGCACCTGGGACCCTGTGCCTATGGCCAGAGCACACACTATAGAGGATTATCTGTCATCAGCCTCCATGGGTTTCATGAGGACATGCTGGGAATAGTGTTGGCAGATGCCTGGAGCACAGCACGCACCCAGGGCTCTCTGTTCCTCTGTCCACTGCTGCAGGTGTATGCTGGAATTTCTAGAGAATCCAGATAGCCGCTAGTCCCCATTTCTCACCTCTAGCTGCTGCTGAAGCTGACCCAGCTCCCAGCGGACTCCACTGTTCTCCTGACTCACTTTCTCCCTGAGGCTCTTCTCAAACATTGACTCCCCCAGCGCCTGGGCCAGCTGCAAGTCAAACCTGAGCAAAACAGAACGGACATATCAGGGAACTGTGGTAGGGGAAACTGAGGCAGGGTCAGCTGTGGGTAGAGTTAGGGAGAATGCATAGACTTTTCTTGTGTGAGGTTGTTGGGGTGGGGGGATACCAGGAACATCATGGAGGGAGTTTTTTGGGTTTCTAAAGGATTTCCATCCAAATATTAGAAACCTGGTAAGACATGAAAACAAAAATTAAAAGTGTATTTAAATATAGAGTAAATTAAATAATACATGTTTATAATAAATAACATGAATGTTAGAGGAAGGAGAAATAGGAGAGAAATGGGGGAGAGAGAAAGAGAGGAGTAGAGAGAGAGATAAGAGAGAAGAGAGAGGAGAAAGAAGAGAAGGGGAGAGGGAATAGAGAGATAGGAGAAAGAGGAGAGAGAAAAAGAGAAGAGGGGAGAGAAGAGAGATAGAAGAGAAGAAAGAAAAGATGGAGAAAGGGGGAAATAGAAATAAAGACTAGAGAGAAAGAGAGAAGAGGGAGAGAGAAAAGAGGGAAGAGAAAGTGAGAGAAAGAGAGAGAAGAGGGGGAGGGGGAGAAAGAGAGAGGAGATAGGACACGGGGGAGGGGTGCGGGGGGGGGGGAGAGAAGACAGAGAGACAGAGACAGACACAGAGAGAGAGACAGAGACAGAGAGAGATAGAGACAGAGACAGAGACAGAGACAGAGTGCACACTAATCCTTCTTGTTGGAGACTCTTTCCCTCTCCTGGCCAGAGGGTTGAATGTAAGTGTCCCTGACCCGTGTGCAGGTGCCCATGGCTCCGTTCCCCTGTCCTGCCACGAGGGCAGGCACCAGCTGAGGGTGGCAGGCCAGGTACTCGAAGGCGGCCAGCTCCTCAGGTAACCCTGTAGCATCAACAAACAGGAAGCAGCCAACAGGTCACCAGAGGCAGAGGAAGGAGCTCCTACCCCTCCACAAAGCTGACCACCAGGGGCCGCCATTCCCTCTCTGTTCATGTGTTCTCAGATCTGCACCTCATCAGGGTGAGCGTCCCTCCAGAGCACTTGGTCAGGCTGCATTGAGGAGTGACTGAGACCCACACAGGAAGCCCCGCAGTTCCAGCAGTCTTGGTGTAGCACCTAACTCTTGGACATTATTGACAAGGACTCCCTGTATAAAACCATCATCACACTGCTGTCTTCCATAGCCCCAGGCTCCCAAGAAAGCCAATCATAGCCCTCTTTAGAAGGTCCCCCTGCTGGAACATCCCTGAAGCATTCTGATTGGCTGTTGGTGACATCATTCCAGAGGTTCTGTCTGCTTCCCCTGAATCTTGATGATGGTGATAAGCAGGCATTTCCAACATTCTGGGCCTTGTGCTGGGGTCTCTACAAGGTCCCCAGAGAAGGAGAAGGGGCAGCTAAGCGGGGTGTATGGATGAAATCGAAGTTCATAACTCACGTGTCTGAACAAGCCTATGGGGACCAGGGAGTGGCATGTGGTGTTTGAATATTTTTGGCCCAAGGGAATTGGCACTATTTGGAGGCATGGCCTTGTTGGAGGAAGTGCATCACTGTGGGGATGGGCTTTGAAGCTCCGCCTAGTGCGGAGGAGTCAGTTTCTTCCAGCTGTGGTCAGATCAAGATGTAGAACTCTCAGCTCCTCTAGCACCATGACTGCCTGGAAGCGGCCAAGCTCCCGCCTTGATGATAATGGGACTCTAACCTAAACCTCTGAACCTGTAAGCTAACCCCAAGAAAATGTCACATCCTTTTTTAAGAGTTGCCTTGGTCATGGTGCCTCTTAAACCCTAACTAAGACAGAAGAATTGGTTGAGCCCCAGATTCCACAGTGGCAGAAGTAACCAGCTTCCCTAGCCTAGCAGCCAATCTACCTGTCCATGGCCCTGGGTCAGGTGAGGTGCGACAGCCACACCAGGAAATGGCAAATGTCCTGGAGGAGTTCTTGTCTTAACACAACACCCGACGTCAAAGAAAGGCTTTTACAGACCCCGCCCCCAACTTCTGGAACACACGTTTGCACACACACCCTTCACTCCACCAGGCCCAGGCTTTCCCAGGGCCCAATCTCAGGAGGTGCAGGGTCAGTGGGAGGTGACACAGGGTTCTCCCCAAGAACTCTGTCAGCTCTTGGAATGAAGCTTTGTGATCCATGCACTGAGTATCTATGGCAACGAGACTCCCACAGCAGATGGAAGCATTCTGGACCGCTGAAGCCAGAATGGGGATGGGGAATGCTCATAGTGTGGAGCAGTGGACTGTGGGGGTAGCGGTGCCTGGGATTGAGAGGACCCTGGAGAGACACACAGAAGTGTCTCCGGCTTCCAGAACATTCTATATCACTAGAGGTGCTCAGGCAACGTGTCCATCAAATCTGGACTTCAGCCACCCCACGGTTCCCTTTAAACCGTTCATCTGCCTGAAAGATCCGTGTGTGTTCTTGGGAATTTAACATCAAAACCCACTTCTAATCCAGAGATGATGGTGGAGAGAGGGACCCCACAGGCAGGTGAGTTTGGAGAAACAAAGGCAAAAGATAAGAGATGAGGTCCTTCAAGGGGCATGCCATGCAAGTCCCTGGGGGTGAGGGAATCTATAAGGCAAAAGAGCCACAGGCCAGTGCCTCTCTTCAAAGAGCTGACAACACCCTCAGGAGGAGCAGAATTCCCGGATGAGGACTGAGGAGCTGACAAGTAGGAGAAACCCAGGAGGTGTCAGTGAGTTCATGGCCTAGCTTATGGGTGTGGCCTGTCAGAGACACTCTCTAGAGTCTGGTGGAAGTCTAGGATGTGGCTAAGATGCCAGTCATCCTGAGCTCAGAGACACGTCACTGGACAAGATCACACACAGCAAGTGGCTGGCATGAAGCCGGGTCATTGTTTCTGCGCAAGAGTGAGGGCTTGCCCATGTGCCCGAGTAGGAGTGGAAGTCAACAGGAATGAAAGACCAGTGAGAGGAGGCTGGCCCTCATCTGGGGGCGAGTGTGTCACCGATGCGCAGAAGGTCATTGTTGGATGATGATGCTACCTCAGGGTAGCTCCTGACAAATGAAAGCAAGAGACAGTGTAGAGGCAGGTGGGCAGGGGTGGCGCTCACCTTTAATCCCAGCGCTCAGGAAGCAGAGGCAGGGGGAATCTCTGAGTTTGAGGCCAGCCTGGACTACAGAACGATTTCTAGGACAGCCAGGACCACACAGAGAAACCCTGTCTGGAAAGGGGGTGGGGGAGGAGGTGAGGAAAGGGGTGAAAGGGAACAGGGAGCAACCAGAGTTCAGGATCCACCCTCCCACCTACAGAGTGTGATCCTGTCCCCAGCCTCTTGAAAATGAGGCCACCCACCAAGCCATGCCAAAGCTGGGTCACCTGGGACACTTGGGGACAGTTCATCATGAGTATTCTACCAGAGGCAGCATTCTGCCCACTTGCAGCTTAGAAACCTGCTACTGTGGCTGCAAGCCCTCCTGAACCCCTTTATCCACCCCCAACCAGTCTGGGAGAGAGTCTCAGAATGGACCCATGAAGCTCAGGGATGCAGCCACAGCCTGCTAGAGGGTACAGGTCTTGGTACCAGTCCCTGCTGCATCCTCTATTGCCTAGTCGTGCCAGCGTCCCCACAGGAAAGCAAGCACGGTGCCCAGGGGCCACCATCAAAGCTGTCCAGATCCTGCCAGACCTGTCCCACAGATCAGAGCCCATACCCTCGATATGAAGGGTGCGGGATCCTACTTGTGGATGAGTTATTTTAAATGTTCTTGTCCCCCTTTTCAGCACTGGGGCTGAGCAGCTAAATCCAGTTCACTTGGATGAGCACATCATAGAGTTCTCAACACAAGACCTCACCCTTATTTACAGAGCGGCATCTGTGACCCAGAAGGATCAAATGCCCTGCTCAATCTCACACAGCTAGAGAGCAGCAGTCAGACATGTACTGGGATGAACTGGAACAGTCTCCTAAGAGGCACAGACTCCCACTCATCACAACAGCTTGCCCTCACTCTTCACAACAAACACCTCAGGGAAAAGAGATGGTGAAGCCCAGAGAGGGTAGGTAACTTCTCTGAGGTCACAAAGCAACTGGGAATAAGGCGGGCTGAGAGTTAACAGCAAAGAACCATTGGCGTAGTTGGAGTCTTGAGAACCTGACAGGAATCCCTTCCACACGGGGTTGTGAATGAAGGGGCTGTGCTCTGTGCTCAAGAACGCTGACAGAAGTTGGAGGGCTTTGGAAGAGAACCCAGAAGCCTCACTGTCTCCTGACACTGTGCATCCTGCCCCGGCGACCCAGTTCACCATGGGACGGCACTCACTTCTTCTGTCTCTTCTCCAGCTCATGGTTCCTACTCTGCTGGTTCTCCAGCAGCACCCGCGTGTCCTCCAGGTCCCAGGTGAGATGGTGACACTTCCTCTTCAGTTGGTGAGCCATCTTCTTGGCCTCTTCATATGCACTCTGCAGCTCCCCAAGCTATGGAAAGAAAAGAGTGAGAGGTTCGCTGGTGACCCCCCCCCCCCCCCC
>LR749489.1:5740765-5757526 GCA_902729485.2 Mus minutoides
CTCGGAATGGGTTGCGGGCTTATGACTTTTTAATGTAGTGTGAATATCCCCCTTCCTCGGGGAGAGAGGCATGACTTTGTAATCTGTCATTACAGACCAAGGCCGCTGCCCCCTTTTTCTGTCTCTGTGTGGACTGTGTCCATCTGGGAAGCGACTGTTAAAAGCTCCACCAGCATCATCCTTGGGGTGGGGACGGGTTTACCACACCTCTCTTCTACTATTTATAGGGTCCCCCCTGTGATCATCCCTTGGCCCTCTCCGTAAGATATCACAGTTGATTTTTCTCTCATGTTGAGAACATAGTAGAAGACTAGAAACCCCTACCCTACGGCTCCTCCAGTGAATGGGAGAGACCGAGGAATACAGAGGTGCATGCCCTGAGGGGTGTGTGCCAGACAGGAGATGAATGACTGAGGGATTCCCACCTCAGTCTGTGTTAGCCGGGGCTTTCTAGAGCGTGATGTTTGAGGTCTGAAGCTGGGGTGAGAATATCAAGACAGAAGAGGAGGAAACACCCTCTGAACTGTAGCTGCAGCAGAATAAGCAAAGGTCCCTGGCTGAGAAAGTGCTGAACATTTGGGGACAATATCAGTTGGTGCTGGGATGGACCCTTGAGGCTCAGCTCTCCCGAAATCATCCTCCTGACAACTTGAAAGCAATTATTATTTTACCCTTGGAGGCAGAGGCAGTCTCATGGGACTCAGCTTTGTCTTAAACTTGCTAAGCAGCGGATGATGACCTCAAATTCTTGATCGTCTTGTTTGTACCTCCCAGGTCTGAGGAGCAGGCATGAATGAGCTCCTATGCCTGGGCTCAGCAAGATAATTTGAAACTGGCCATGGGAGAGTTGAGGAGTACCCTGGGAGTCTGTGACATTTGCCTTGACCCTAAGGGTAGAGCAACAGCCAGAGAGTGAGCGGACCAATGAGTGGAGACGCCCGAAGACAAGTCAAGAGACCAAGATGGTCACAGTGAACACCCAGAGAGAGGAGGAAAGGTGACGTTGTCAACAATGAGCTGTGCTCTCAGGAAAGAAGGGGAAGAGGGGCCTAGTGCAGGCCTGTCACCCCAGCTGGCTGAGGAAGGAAGATGACAAGTTCAAGGTCACCCTGAACAATATGGCAAGATACTGTCTCAAAGAGAGAGAAGTAGAAGCTTCGTGGCAGAGCACTTGCCTTGCCTCACATGTACAAGAGAAGGCTATGTTCCATCTCCAGCACTGAGACATAAAAGGGGCGGGTGCTCCAGGATCTTAGGTAGGCAGACAACACAGAGCCAGGGTGATAAAGGTCCACATCATGGCTGCTTTGTCCGGGCTGAGAGCAGTCACTAGACCCCAATGTGTTTGAAAGAAGAGATGTGTGAATAGCCAGGCAGACCTGGGAGATGCACCTTGGGCTTAGACTCTCAAAGAGAAGCAACCAGCATGAAGGTTAACATGAAACCTCAGCCTAGATGGTCATAGAGAAGCCTGAAGCCATGGATGAAGGAGGTAGATTGTACAAGAAACCCAACGTAGCCCCTTTCAAGTGTATTTTTGACAGGAGACCTTTCTCATGTTCCATTATCAAAGGATGCCCGGTCAAACCAGTATAGTTAGGAAAATTAGAATCTGTTGGATATCAGCACAATGAAACCTAGCTCAACGCATGCACACATGCACATATGCACATACACGTACATGTGCACAGAAGCACACACACACACACCCCACACTGCCATGAGAGGAGAAGGAACATTCCCAAGCACAGGGCAATTGGAGCCAGTCCAGAGGAGACCCCCAAGGGTCAATGGTACACTTTGACATCACCACGTGTAATGGTAGAACAATCTGGAAGGGATTCAGGGTGCTCTAACCCACAATACAACTCATGGGTGAAGAGAGAGGCTGGAGGCTGTGGCTCTGGTCTAGAGACAGATAACAGACCACTGGGGCTGGAGAAGTCAGGAGGGGCTGGTTCGGATGAGAATGGTCTCTTTAGGCTCATCTATTTGAAAGCTGAGTCACCAGGGACTGGAATGGCTTAAATGATGAAAAGGACCAGGAGGTGTGGCCATGTAGGAGGAAGTGTATTACTGGATGTGGTCTGGGAGGTTTCAAAAGCCCAAGCCAATCCCAGTTTATCTATTCCCATCTCTGCCTGTGGATCAAGACGTAGCTCTCAGCTACTGATCCTGAGCCATGCTCCCAGCCATGATGATAATGGACTAAGCCTAGTTAAATGATGTCTGTTACAAGAGTCATGGTGTCTCTTCACAGCCACAGAACACTAAGACTGTAGGGTTAGACTATGCTGTGGTGACTTTACAGGCCAGAACCTAAGGCCCAGATCCTAGTGATTCCTGCGAGACCCAGACCTGTGACATGGTCTGTACATAAAGCAACTGGGCCACCACCCTTCCCTCAGAACACCCTCCTCCCCACCCCCACCCCACAGGGACAGGTTTTGTTCCAACAGTAGAGATCCTCCTTTCCCAAGACTAGACAACACAGTGTCCTCTCACAAAGGGGGTGGGGGAAGACATCGGTTTCCTGGGACCCTCGGGTCCTGACTCTCCACCCTTTCTCACCTTCTGCTCCAGCTCTGTCCGGGCCTTCATCTCCGAGTCCAACCTCTCCTCACACTGTTGAAGGCGCTTGCGTAGGAAATTGTTCTCCATCTGAGCGCAGTCCAAACGCATCTGCCACTCATCCTCTGTGTGACAGAGTCGGCAGCTGGTGAGTGAGGCGGCAGGTGTGGGTCTCGCCTCACTCCTCGGCCCTGTGCTTGTCACTTGGAAGTGACACTTTGAAAGGCTCCTGAGCCTCAGTCTTGGATTTGGGGTAAGAAACTGTGCTGAAGTCCAAGATGAGGCAAAGGCTAGGCTCCCTCCAGGAAGTCTATCCTGTTCTGACTACATCCAGCTCTCTGGAGGGTTGACCTCACTGTTGTAAGGTCAGATCCCTTATACCCAGCAAGGGTAATCAGATGTTTCTTTTTCCAAAACACACACAAAAAAATTCACAATCTATAAGGCAGGGAATTCTCTAGTCTTTGGTGTATGTCCAACATCATGTAGTCATTTTTTCAAATAGTCGGGAATGCATGCTCTCCAGCCAATGGACACACCAGAATCATGGGTCATGAATCCTGGGGTAAAGAGAGACATGTTCCTGGCAATGGGCTGGGCAGCAGATTCTTATCATTGATTTTGGGTTGAGTTACTAGCCAAATGGTTGGGTGATCATTCAATAAGAACTTGGCCACAAATGCCCCAGGAGACGTGGTGTATAGTAAATCCTTTGATTTGCTTTAAACAGTTGTGTGATGGTTGAATTGAAACCATGGTCACGGTGCCTTATCTTTTGATCACCAAAGAAGAGAATGATTTTCCTTAAGTTAATGGAGCTGGGGAGACATCCTTAAGAAGTACTCAACCTACTTCCTTATCATCTATGTACCTTTGCATCTATCTACATCTATTATCCACCCACCTATCTGTCCATCCATCTGTCAGTCTTCCACCCACCCATCTGTCCACCCACCCATTCATCCATCCATCCATCCATTCATCATCTGTCCACTCATTCATCCATCCATCCATCCATCCATCCATGTGACACACATTCAAAGTACTGCTTCTTATGAGTATAAGGGATAATTGCATTAATAAGTCATTTTTACCCAGCTTTTAGTATAATTTCATGGGAATAAGAATCATGTTCAGAGAGAGCTTCAAACTAGTTTTCTCCTGGAAAAATCCATGAAAATCCAGAAAAGGGCTTGAATCCATGAGGACTCTCCTAGGACACACTATGATGCTAAGCATATGGAAAAAGCAAACTAGGGCTCATTAGGTAGACAGGCAGACAGACAGACAGATGGTTGGGTAGATGGTAAGATGGAAGAGTAATGAATGTATCATTGAGTAATGGAAGATGTTTGTGTAGATGGATAAGGAGGTACATAGATAATGGATGGATGGGTGGATGGATGGGTGGGTGGGTGGATGGGTGGGTGGATAGATGGGTGGATGGATGCATAGGTCAGTGAACAAGGCAATGGGTGAGCAAATATGTAGCCAGTCTGTCCAACAACATCCTGATTTATCTGTTCACCTGTTCCCTGTATTTGTGCAATCTATCTCCACATGCTCTAGTTACCTCAACTAAACCTCAACTAAAATTCTTCTCCAGCTCTCAGTGTCCAGCATGGCCCTGGGTGTGTATTGCAGAAGATTCACTATAAGTAGTTAGGCAGGCGTAGATAAAGCCATGATTTTTATGATGCCGGCAAGCAAGCACAGCTGTGGTGAATGAAAGTGTTTTATCGCCTCTTTCAACTTCCTGTGTTTTAGAGGTTTCATGTAAAGAGTATGTATGACTTTCATAATGAGAAACAGAGTCTGTATGGCCCAGCTTCGTGTACTGCACACCTTCAGCTAAGCACCTGCTTCGTGCGGTGACTGATATACCTTCGAGCTAAGTGCATCTCCCATCTCATCTGCCCCCTGATCACTGCAAAAGAAACATGCCCAGGAAGCCTCATTCAGACATGTCTTGGATGGACGGAGCCTGTGCTGGGATGCCCCTGGGGAGGCTTGCTACCCCCACATAGCTGGCTCTGTACCAACAGCTGCCCCGTGTACACTTTGTCGTGTTGTGTCTCTGGTATCAGAAACTTTCAGCTGCCTCGTGGTCCCTTCCAAGGGAAACTCAGACTCCAACAGAACCAGGGCACAATGAATGTGTTGGAACGGTATTGGGTAAGGAGCTTGAGAAGGCTCCAAACATGATCCCTTGGGTTCACTCCCAAGACCCACATGGTAGGAGAGAACTGATTCCCACAGATTGTCCTCTGTCCTGTGTCCTAAGTGTGCCACATACACATGCAATTAAATGGATGTAGTTTTTTTTAAAGAGCCTCGTAAAAGTCCACTGTGATTGGTGCCTTCTCCACAGATTCTAGACTCCTGTCCCTTGGATGGTCCTGATGTTGCAAGGGCATCCTGCAGTCTGGTACCAATATTAGCTAGACTCTAACGTCTGGTCACTTTCTCAACAGCCTCCGTTCAGCAGGAGAGAATCCACATCACAGTGGAAATTGGACAAAGATGCCCCCATCCCATCTAACCATGAAAGCCAAGTCCCTAGTCAGTGGCATGACCAGTGCACTGATGCTGCCTGCCTCTGAGAGTCAGCCCCAACTTGATCATGTATGTGAAAGCATGCAGAGCCCCCATTCCTCATGGTATGAAGAGGTAGCTGATGGCTATGGGTTAGTCTACTCCATATGGCCCAGCTCTGCGTGTGCATCATCTAGGACCAGTTACACTTGAATGTGAGGAATCTGGGGCTCGGGGCGACTTTGAATAGCATGGTATGATTCAAATACAGACGGGAAATTAAAACACTTGGGCTCCACTGTCATCATCATCAAATAGAAGAGAATGTAACACAGAGACCCTGACCCGTCATCATTCTTGAGTGTGTGTGTTTGTGTATTTGTGTGGGAGTATCTGTGCATGAGTGCGAGCGAGTGAGCGAGCGAGTGAGTGTGTGTGTGTGTGTGTGTGTGTGTGTGTGTGTGTGAGAGAGAGAGAGAGAGAGAGAGAGAGAGAGAGAGAGAGAGAGAGATAGTATGAAAGCCTGAGAACAGAACAACCTTGGGTCCTGGCTCAGACCCCAACCATCTTGCTTCTGTAAAACAGGATCTCTCATTAATCCTTGGGACTCACAAACTAGGCAAGGCGGGTGGCCACCTAGCCCTATGGAGCCACCTGTTTCTGCCTTCCCGGAGCTGAGATCACAAGCCTGTACCATCACATCTGACTTCTATTGAGTACTAAGGGTCCTTCCTGAAGCTGGCGCTGCAAGCGCTATACCCAGTGAGGCCCATTTCTAGCTCCTCCCTGCTTTTGACCCTTCACCTTCTATATGGGTTTTCACTGTAAATTGGGTTGGGCAGTACTGTGGCTGCCACACCAGACTGGAAGCTGCCCAGGGGCTGTGCCTATTGGCTGTGGCAGACACGATGTGAGTAGGACACGCGTGCTCCACACATACCCGTAAACAAACACACCAAACAGGAAGGTGTTCCATCTGCCAGCTCACCTCCCCCTGCAGGCTTCTCCTCCAGGTTAGCCTCCTGGATCCTCTGCTGTGCCTCCTCCAGCTGCTTCTGAACTTCCCCCAATGCATCTTGCGCTTGCTGATACTTAGTCTGGAAGAAAAGGCCCAGTGTTGGCTGGGGTTTGGAAATGGTAGACTCTGTACCCCAAGCCCAGGTTCCCTTATCAAGAAATTAGTCCTTGGCACTGTGGAAGGTCGGGCCCAGCGGAGGTCCCTAGGTCACTGGGCTCTGGAAGGAATTACAGCCATTCTCTTGAAACCCCTGCTTTAGTCATTACAGTATAAATGTAGGGAGCCCTCCCCCCTCTCCCCTCCCACTTCTTGTTTGGTGCAGCGATGCCAGCTGCCTTGGGCTTTTACCAAAGGCTGAACCAATAGGGGCAGCCCAAGACCTTCAGTCTCCCGATCCATGAGCTAGCCAACGTCTTTGCTTTATAAAGGAACCCACTTGAGGTATTGTGCTGTAATGGAAAGGGACTTAACTGGCTAAGACTGACAATTTCACAGGGTTTGGTCACTTGTTCCACATTCAGGACACAAGCGTGATATGTCCCCCTGCATTTTTCCCACCCAAAGGTCCTTTCAAGGTCATGAGCCTGCTATGCATATCCTGTCTCCACTGCTAAGGTCACTGCCAGAAGCACCTCCCAGACCTAGGAACCCCCAATTGTCCCAAGGACCCAGGGCACAGAAGTCAGTTAACCTGTGTACCTGTCTCACTTGGGATGACAGGTCCCAGAGAAGCACCAGTAACCAGGACCAACCACTTGCAACCACCCCCACTAGGTGGCTACGAGTCCTCACCTTGAGCTCCTCTTGGAGAGCCTCCCGGACTTCGGCGAGACGGGCGAGTGAGAGGTCGCGGACCGTCCGGTGTAGAGGAAACTTCGCAAGTAGTCGTTCGAGACTCCAGTTAAGACACTAGACTCCTGCTCTTTGGTCCTGGTGACTGGGAAGAAAAGAGATGTGCGACGTGTTTCATCCTGGTAGGATCCTGTTTGGTGAAGACCCCTTAAGGTGATCCCGCTTCATAAACAGTGGCCGAAAACTCATACTTCAGGATGTAGCTGTTCCTGGTGTGGGAGAACTCTTTTGTTAGCACAAAGTTCTCTATCAGTTTTCAAATGGCAGAGAAGACATACAGACACACACAGACACACACAGAGACACACACAGACACACATTACCTATCATTAGTAATGCTGTTGGACATGAGAGAGCTAAGCCCTGGACAGTTTATCCTGGTACATAGTATGTGCTCAATTAAGGACAGCTGACCCTGAGTTGTCCCGCTGGATTGAGCATCACTGTCCCTGAAGAAAGACACAACCACAGTCGGATGTTCCACACAGTGTGCTATGGCTCTGTGGTCCGTGGTACCTGCTCTCTGCCTTCCCAGCATGCCTTGTCTTTCTTGGGTGCACTTGGCCTATAAAGTGTTGGTAGTGATCACACAGACCTTTTTAAGGGGACAGAGAGTTAACATGACATGTGAACTGGGCATTTCGGAAGGAGTTGATAATGGTGCCTTTCGTTCTCCTGGGCTGACAGTCACAGGTGCCACCACCACAGGAGAGCAAATGAAGACCCGGCCTCCAAGTACTTGTTGCTTTCTTCTTGGCTGTTTGGAAGACACCAGAGCCAGAAAAAACAGGACTATGAAGGTGTGTGTGTGTGTCTGTGTGTGTCTGTGTCTATATGTGTGTGTGTGTCTCTGTGTGTGTCTGTGTATGTCTCTGTGTGTGTCTCTGTGTGTGTATGTCTGTGTGTGTCTGTGTGTGTCTATGTCTGTGTGTGTGTCTTGTGTATGTCTCTGTATGTATGTGTCTCTGTGTGTCTATGTATGTCTGTGTGTCTTTGTGTGTGTGTCTCTCTGTGTGTGTACCTTTATAACATGACGGTTTCATGTAACTCAGGCCATCCTTTAACTCTATATAGCTGAGGATGGCCTTGAACTCCTGATCCTCCTGTGTCCACCTCCTGAGTGCTGGGGTAACAGGCGTGGCCCAAATATACACCATGCTGGGAATGGAATCCAGAGCTTCATTGTGGTTTTTTATAATTGCAAATATAAACAAAGTCGAGAGGGAATGTGGAACACAATCAAGGCTAAGAACATGTGGCTGCCTAGGTCAATATTTCCAACCAGGGCCTTGTCCCTGGGAGCCACACGAGCGCTGACTTCTGTCCTGTGGTACTCAGACTGGATCATATAGATATAGTATGGAGATATATATATATATATATATATATATATATATATATATATATATATATATATATATATANATATATACATCTATACATATATATATTGCATATGTAATAAAATATGGTTACATCCCTCCCTCCCATTTCTTCCTCAACTTGCCTCCTACCTCTCAAAATACCATAACTGTTGATTATCTACATCCAGTTCCTACTGCCCACCTGTGGGTGTGGCCATCACTGGGAGAACAACTGTCAATAAAGCGTGACTCTCCTTCACTCTCCTTTTTGATCATATGAGCACAGCACTAGGTGCCTACTCAACCATAAAGATGGTTTCACAAGGGTTCCAGCTGCCCTGAGATGCACATCTGAACTGTGGATTTCTTTTCAATGTTTTGAAAATCAGAAAACAGCACACTATTGTGAAGGTTTTGGGAAGATGTCTCTTTCTACAAAACCGCAAGGCTCCAGGATCATTTAGAACTTGGAGAGGTAACTGGTGTGTCACGGGTGGTCGTTAGCCCATTTGATAGCTGCTTCTTGTCTTCCTCTTTGACTGACCTGGCGTCCTGTGACCACCAGATGAAAATTCTGCGGTGCATTAACTTAGCTTATTAACCTCGTTTCCTAGTCACCACCTAAGAATGTTCTAGCATCTGTGGCCCTGTAACGGGTTTCCTCATTTTCAATAAGCTACAACTCATGTCTCTCCACCAATGTACTTCAGAAGTATTGATCTGTGGTTTCCTTTGTTACGTTATTATAACAGTTCATAAAATGGTCTCCATGCTGGAGTGTGGAATTGTAGGTAACCTGAATCTGTTCCCGGGACATGGTCGCTGATATTTGGCTCTGGAGCAAATGACCTCTGAGGTGAAAGCTGTATTGTCAGGAGAAGAGTTGCGCTCCAGAAACTGAGGCCACTGCATGCTGTACAGACTTTCTTTTCCCAACCAGCTTGTCTTTGCCCCACCATGACCCAAATGGAAACTTAAGGAGAAACTGAGACAGAAAGAGATAGTGAGGGAGTCCAAGATTACAGAGCAAGCAAGCAACAAAGCCGAGACTTGAACTCTCGTCTGCCACAACGGCAATAGCTACAGAATTGGGGGCTCTGGAGGGCTCTGGGTAGGTAGCCTCTGAGAGGAGTCTTTGGGCAAGTTAGGTTTGCTTGTGGCCACACAAAAGCCCAATGGGACCTGGGACAGTGACTTGTACAACCCAGGAACATCCGGGCCCATGCTCCTAACCGCCTCCCACCCTGGGAATCAGCCTTGATTCCAGCAGGGGCACAAGGATCCTCTGCTTAGACAATTAGCATGAAATTTAATTTGTGCTAATCTGTCTGAGCGTGGGGAACACAGAATTAATTTGACGCATTAATTTTTAGTTGTGTGGAACCCACAGTCTAGAGCCTGAAGGACATCGTTCTTTCGGCAGCGGCAGCGGCAGGATACTCTCATATGGTCAAGTTCACAAAAATCTTTCCCTTCCTCCTTCCCTTCCTTCCCCTCTCCTCCCCACTCGTCCCTTCTCTTTCCCTTCCCCAGTTTTTCCTCTCCCCTCCCTTCCCCTTTGCAGAGGAGGAAAGAGGCCCACACTCAGAACTACAGAAACCAATTTAAGGATGAGTTAGTCTGGCTTGCAAACACAGCAGAGTTTGGTTTTTTTAACAGATGTCACAGGGCAATTGATAGGAAATTGCTTTGACAGCCTTCCCCGATCCACCCTGTGCTGGAATCAGCAAAAAAACCACCTTTCTACTCAGGGACAATGTCCCTCAGGATGAGCAGGACTGAAGGGAACATGAGTGGATGCACATTCTCACAGAATGGAAGAGAAGGAACTAGCCTGGGCTGGCTGGTGGCACAGGATGGTTACCCAGGAGACCCGGAGGCCGAGGAAGAAGGACCACGTGTTCAAGGCCAGCCCGGGTGGAATAGCAAGGCACTGTTGTCAGCAACAGACAGGTGAGGTTGCAGCTCACTGGTGGGGTGCTCAACCAGTGTGTGCCCCAAGTCCCAGTACTGAGAGAGAAATGTCAGCACGGGGTGCAACCTCAGAGAGATACTGAAAGCTGAACACGGCTGGGGCTGGGGCTGGAGCTGGGGCTGGGGCTGGAGCTGGGGTTGGGGCTGACATTATGTGTGCACCTACTGTGTGCCAGGCTCCCTACCAGGGACACATGGTGTAATTAGGGATGGGTAACTAATGGGGATCCATATACCTTACCCTGTCCTTGCCCTTAGCCCTGACTTCTGAAAATTCTCAAACCTGAGAGGAACCTGGGAGAGATGAAGAGAGAGAACATGGCTCTCAGATGCAGGGTCAGCTGCAGGGGCTTCTGGGTAACATTCTGCAGAGGGTACTGATGGACAGCAACTACTGTGATATAAATCTCTCTCTCTCCTCTCTTTCTTTCTCTTCTCTCTCTCCCTCCCCATCTCCTCTCTCCTCTCTCTCTCCCCCACCCCTCTTTCCTCTTTTTCGCCCCTCTCCCCCTTTCTCTCTCCTCTCCCTTCCCCTCTCTCCCCCCTTCTCCCCTTTCCCCTCTCCTCTCTCCCTTCCCTCTCTCCCCTCTCTCCTTCTCTCTCCTTTCTCCTCCCTCTCTCCCCTCTCTCCTTCTCTCTCCTCTTTCTCCTCTCTCCTCCCCTCTCTCCTGCCCCCCCCCGTGTGGAGCTTAGGTGAGGGGCATCACAGAGATGAGCCTGTGACTCTGATCTCATGCCCCTTCCCTCACAGCTGGTGACCATCAGGCCGTTCTAGAACAACCACTCAGCATAGTGGCCGGTTCCAAGACTCCCCTGGAGATGTGTGTGGGCACCATCCTCACAATCTCCACAGACAGTTAAATAACAGTGCCCAACCCAGCAATCGTGCCTACACATGGACACTGCTGACTGCAGCCACTCTAGGAGATGGAGCTGACTCGGCCTCCCGACTGCAGAAAGAAAACTCAGGCAGGAAGGTGTCTGCTGTGCCCACACTGACAGGAAGGGAAGGTATTCTAAAGAGAAATTTGTGTCTGTCCTTGGCTATCAGAACATTGAAACAATGGACCCCAAGGAAATCCCCTGAGGAATCTCATGTTGGATGAGGAATAAGGCTAAATAAAGCCCGGGCTTGCCAGAGGACAAACTCATAACCCAGGAAGAGATCTCATTCTTTTCTGACAACCCATCAGACCAGGAAGCCACCCCCTTGCTCTCTGTTAGACACAGGTGGATGATGTCACACCACAGCAGGGACCCTCAGACCACCACCTCCAATTCCAGCAGCTGCCTGATAGATTATTGTCACTTTTTTTTACCCAAACCCCCAAAGCTGCTATGTTAATACACCCAGAAATCTCAGTGCACACCTCAGGCTTCACCATGAAAGAGATCTTAGGAAAACCCAGCACCTTGGGAAGAAAATGTCCCACACGTGACACATCTCCAGGAGCTCTTGACCCTTGGGTACTTTTAGGTGAAAGGGGCCATCTATGTCACTGTGAACAGAAGGGTCCCTCTCATGGGGCAGCCTCTCTTGCTTCCCATTCCCTTGGTTTTGCTGTAAGTGGCGGTTAGATCACTCTACAGTGACTAATAAGTCAGCTCATGATACTAGCCCCTCTCCTCCCTTTGAGACAGATGGAGGGGTGCAGTGGCCAGGAGTAGCAGCAGCAGCAGAGCAATGGTTAGAACAGCAGAGACACACAGAAGGCCATTCACACTCTCTGATGTGTGGTCTTGTGATCCTTTGTGTGTCCTAAGGAGAAGCAACCCGTGCAATGTTGGAGAACTTGCTAGAAAGGCTGGTATTACAGGGTCATCCCAAATCTAGGTTTACCAGTTCTAAGTCTGGTCTATGCAGGCATTCTGGGGACACCCCGAGCCTGGGCTCAGCATCTCTAAGCCTGGGGTCTGCACAGGGGAACTGGGAATAGCATTGCTAAGCCTGGGGTCTGTGTAGGTATTCCAGAGTCACCCCAAGCCTGTGTTCTGCCTAGGTAAAGCCTGGTGGCTGGTTGTGCTTCCTCTATCTGTCGTTACAGGGAGCTGCCACAGACTTCAAAGTGAGCCCTGATATAGTCTGCCAGAGTCACCTCAGAGCCAGTCAGAGAAGCAGTGGAGATGAGGATCCCCTCCTGGATCTTAAGATAACAATCCCTTCTAGGTCACACCTTCAAAAGATGAGCCTGGGAGAGCTTCAATGCTAAAAGCACCTCACTGGCTCCTCAGGCAGAAAGCCTTTGTAAACCAGTAATCCTGGCCCAGGATGACCTGATCTCCAAATCTCAGGGACGAGTTGTGCATCTCTGGGATGAAGGATGGGAGAGAGACATTGGCAATGGGCTTGAGATGTTTCTGATTGAAAATGTCACATTGCCAGGAGGTGCTATGAGGGCCACTTGGGAAGAAATGTCACCAACTAGCACGCGACCCCGCATGCTACAATCCTGAGCTGCCAGGCAAGATATGCCCACAGGAGCAATAGTGGCTGGACAGTTACAGGATGACCAGTGGCTTCCTGGTTAGGTTTGAACTCTGCTTTTCTGGAGCATACCTGATACTGTAATCCTGGTGAAAGCCCATGGTTGAGAGAGCCTGAGAGGGCAGGGACAGGAAGGAAGGATTGATGTTCTTCATTCTCTGTCTGAATTGAGCATTGCTTTGACTTCATGGTCAATTATGCTATAGAGTTGGCGGTCCCTTGTTTTTCAGTCTAGCATCAAAACACTTCTACAGGGTCAGTAAGATGGCTCCACAGGTTAGGATACTTGCTGCCAAGGCTAATGATCTGAATACAAACCCCAGAACTCACATGATGGAAGAAGGTACACCTACTCTTCTCTTGCCATGTGTGTGGGGTTTGACATCCAACACAGGAACCTGTGGTGGCATTGTCAACTGCAGGGCAGCTAACTACTTGTCTATGCAAGAGCAGCTTGTCCACACGTAGTGACAGCAATTGGCATGCCACAAATGTACAGGCTGCCACCCAACATGCACACGTCCTCGCCAACCCTCCCTACAGCTCCTTCCCAATTTGTGTGTTTGGAGCTTGAAGTGGCAGTTACTGAGGCAATGATCTGCATTTCCTGATTGCTACTTAGATTGAGCCTCTTCTGGTGAGTCTAATTGCATCCTTGAGCATGTAAAGTCTCTGAAATAAGAATGTCTCCAAAGCCACTGCATCATGGAAAACAGGGGAGAAAGAATGCAAGAGCCGTGTGTGTGTGTGTGTGTGTGTGTGTGTGTGTGTGTGTTGTATGTATGTGTATACGTGTGTGTGCATGTATGTGCATGTACACACCTGTGTGTGTGTTTGTGTGTGTGAGATCAATATAGATCACTGTCTTTTTGGTTGCATTCATTGGCTCCCTGAAGCTGTGGCTAAAAACAGAAGGCAAGCCAGTCAAGGTTCCAGAAGAGTGAGATGGGGACTCATGCCACACCCCAGCTGAGATGCTATTGCTGGGGAGGAAGAGTGATTTTTTTTCAGTGACATAGCCTCTGGTAAGGTGTCTGTGTTCCTGTGACACTATACACACACACATAAACACATAAACATATATAAACAGATATACATATATACATACTGTACTGGCTAGTTTTGTGTCAACTTGACACAGGCTGGAGTTATCACAGAGAAAGGAGCTTCAGTTGAGGAAATGCCTCCATGAAATCCAACTGTAAGGAATTTTCTCAATTAGTGATCAAGGGGGAAAGGTCCCTTGTGGGTAGTACCATCCCTGGACTGGTAGTCTTGGGTTCTATAAGAGAGCAGGCTGAGCAAGCCGGGGAAAGCAAGCCAGTAAAGAATATTCCTCCATGGCCTCTGCATCAGCTCCTGCTTCCTGACCTGCTTGAGTTCCAGTCCTGACTTCCTTGGTGATGAACAACAGTATTGAAGTGTAAGCTAAATAAACCCTTTCCTCCCCAACTTGCTTCTTGGTCATGATATTTGTGCAGGAATAGAAACCCTGACTAATACAAATACATATACACATGCACATATACACATACACACATAAAAATATACACATGCACACATACATGAAAGTATATCCCATACATACATGCACACACATACACAGATACACACATGCACACACATTCAAAATATACACACATATGCAAACACAAACACATATACATATACATGTACACACACCACACACAAGGACACATATACACATAAACATACATGCACTCACTCACACACTTCCATGCACGCACAATCACATGTACACACTCAAACACAAAAAGATATTCATGTGCACACTGCACACCCAGTATACATACAAATGCACACAAACACTTGCACACATACACATGCACACACACATACAGATGATGTTAATTAAATGTGATGGAACACAAAAAAAGAAAGTAGAAGACTTGTTGGGATGAAGTTCAGAGGAGTGGGAGGGGAATGAGAAGGAGTGTGATCAGAACAGATGTAAGTGTAGAATTGGGAGAGACGCATATGCATGTGTGTGTGTATTGTGTTTATATTGTGTGTTTGTGTGTGTGTATGTGTGTGTGTGTGTGTGTGTGTGTGTGTGTGTGTTCAGGGGCTGGAGAGATGCTCCATTGTTAATAGGACTTGCTGCTTTTCCAGAGGATCTGAGTTTGGGTCCCAGCACCCACAACTGAAAACTCACAACTGCCTGCAACTCCAGCTTCAGGGAGTCCAGTGCCCTCTTTTGGCCACACTGGGCCCTGCACTCACATGCACAGATCCACACATACACAGAGATAATTTAAAAATAAGAGCACATGTTAAAACAAAACATTTACCATCCTTGGCTACACCACAGAGGCTGGCTGAGACTCAGTCTCCAAAAGGAAGAGCTCGACAGAGGAGATATCTGTTAATCCCAGACAGTGAGTGGTGTAAAAGGGGAGATCGACAGAGGAGATATCTGTTAGTACCAGACAGTGAGTGGTATAAAAGGAGAGTTATCCCAGGACAGGGGGTCTCAGAATGAGGCTGAGTTTCTCGTTCACACGTACCGTGTGCTTCCTATAAAGGCATTTAAACTAATTATCAATAACTTGAGGGAAAGCAAAAAGGAAGCAGCTTCCCACCTGGGAGCCATCTGTCTGTATATTGGTCAGTTTTTAAATTTCCCTATTGGATGGTTTGTCTTCCAGCAGACTGGCACGAGTTCTCTGCGTGTTCTGGACTTGGCTCACGGCATGTTATGACAACGTTGATGTCACATATTTATCATGTCTCCATTTCACCCTCTAGTGAACACCCTCCCCGTGTTTGACGTGGTGAAAGAGCCTTCAGCCCAACCCTTTCTCCTTTTGTGGCTTATGTAGGGAGGGAACCAGATGACATTAGCTGGTGGTGTGGAGTCAGGAAGATGCAGGGGGCCATTGCTGCCCGAGTGTCTCGGGCTGAGGCAGAGGATCTGAGTGTGCAGTGGGTGGAAGACCTACCGTGCTCTCCAGCAAGTCTGTGTTCTGTCTGAGCTCACTCCTCAAATTCTCCGATTTCTGTAGCTTCTGTCTCAGCAGTGTCAGCTCCTCCTGCAAGAAAAATGTCCATACAGAGGCTGGCCAGGGTCAGCCTCACAGTCCACTCCTGTTAGAAGAAGTAACAGTGGCCAAGGCTTCAGGGACATGAAGAAACCTGGTGAGCCCCTCTAGGGCAACAGGGACACCCTGCACTCCACGTTCCCTGAAAGGATCTGAAATGCCCACATCATATCCACAGCTTCAGCATGTCACATGCAACAGTGTTGAGAGTCTGCATCCCACCTCATAAATTCACATAATTAACTTCCAATCAAAAAATAGAGCCTTTGACAAAAGGGTGGCTGGCCATGGCACAGCGACCAGCCCAACTGCAACTTCTCCTTCACCATTTCCAAATATCAACATCTCTGCTTTTAGGAGTCTGGTATGGGGACATGTTCAACCTTAGACTGTCTGTTTGTGTGTACAGGATGTTCACATGCCTGTGCATGTGCATGCGTGTGTGACTGTGATTGTGCTCAGCACTTCATCCTCACGAGTGTCACTCTCCCCACCAGGGGCCGCTCTCCGATCCTGTGACACCATCATTGGATGCAGTAGCAGGTGACAGAGTGACATCTAGGCTGTGGGCACAAGGGAGTACTGTGCTGCACTAAAGAAGAGTAAGAAAGGGCTCCCTGAAAAGCCCTTGGGTATATTCAGAATATATTGGCGAGAGAGTAGCACAGGGTGTGCCTCACTGAAAGTGCTTTGGGCCACAAAGTGCCAGATATCAGGCTTTGCCAGTTTGGGGATGTTCGTATGGACTTCACTAGTGGTTATTTTTAGATGAAGGCTGCATGGCTCGCCTTATATTCATTGTTTGTTTAAAAAATTAAGGCACCTTGTGTATAACTTGTTCATCTTTGATATATATATATATATATATATATATATATATATATATATATATATATAAAA
>LR749489.1:5757626-5819141 GCA_902729485.2 Mus minutoides
GGAACACAGTCTCAGCTGACGGAAGCCTGCAAGCAAATAAACAGAAGGCTGCTGAGCCGTTGGTCAATGGCCACCAGGGACCTGAGTGCTGGGTATGAGCACGAAGGTGGGCGGGTGTCACCACCCAGAGGACCGAACCCACCTCCTTGGCTCGAAGCTGCTCCGTGCCAAGCGTGGAACTCAGCAGGGGCCGGAGAGATGCCAGGAGCTCCCACCACGGCCAGCCCTTGACCTTCAGGAACACAGCTAGGTTCTTCTGGATACACAGTGCTGCCAGCCTGCGGATCTGCAGAAGGAAAATGGGGGTATGTGGGGTTTGCCTGCCTGGGAGAGGGGACAGGGGGACAAAGCAGATGAAGAAAGTAGAGCTGCAGCCCCGTTTATCTATCTATTCCAGGCACCTACAGCACAGGCCGTAGAGGTGGGGAGGCATCTCATGTCAGGGTGAGCTCTTGTCCAAGGGCTCTTGGGGTACTCCTTGGATGGGGCATCATGGGGGGATGCACAGTCATGCTCACTTCAGACCTGTATGAATCATTACCTTCAGCTTCTTATATTCCTGGCGAGACAGAAAGCCCCTACAGGCTGCTTGGAAAAGAACGATATTCTGGGACACCAGCTTCTCCCGTTGCCTCTCCAGCCTGGAAACCACATCCGCCTTGAGAAAGACCTGGAGGCAGGGGAGGAAGGTGCCGGTGAAGCCTCTGCCCAGCCGGGTGTCTGAGGGCTCCACTCAAAACCCATCTCTCTTCTCAGGATGGATCTGCTGCTTAATGAAAGACTGACAGATGGAAGTGGTCTGTCCTCTCACGGCTCCTTGTCCTGCCTCCAGCTCCTGGCTACCCAGCATGCCCCAGGCATCTGTAGCAGGACGGACGCTTCCCCCCACCCCTGGGGCTTTTACAAAGGCAAAATCTGGGGCTGGAGATGTGGCTCAGTTGATAGAGTGCTTGTCTAGCATGCCAGAAGTCCTGGAATCTGTCTATATGTCATGGAGGCATACTGGGGAATGCCAGCACTTGGGTATTGGAAGCAAGATGATCAGAAATTACAAGTCATGCCTGGCTCATGGTGAGCTCAAAGCCAGCCTGGGCTAAATCCTGGATACTAAAAGGTCAGCCTGGGCTACATCCTGGTGACTGAAAGGCCAGCCTGGGCTACATCCTGGTGACTGAAAGGCCAAGCCTGGGCTACATCCTGGTGACTGAAAGGCCAAGCCTGGGCTACATCCTGGTGACTGAAAGGCCAGCCTGAGCTACATCCTGGAGACTGAAAGGCCAGCCTGGCCTATATGAGACACTATCTTAAAACAAAAACACTAATGAAAAGAAAAAAAGAAAGAGCCCCTACTGAACCACAGCCTGAAATTCACCTTGATCCTGATGGATGGGTATGTATGTTAGTCTGACAATCATTACCAGGGCAGATGTTCCTAAAGCCCTACAGGACAGGGACAGACTCCTCTCTGGGTGGCATTAAATGCAGGTACTGGGGCCTCATTCCAGGCTATCTGGAGCCCACACACTCGGCTGGTCCCAAATATTCATTATCATTGACAAAGCCACCCGAGAAACAGTGCCTAGAAACACCTAGACCCAGCATGGAAGCAGGGCACAGGCTGTGGGAAGGGGCATTGCCCTCCTGGTTGGTGCACCCCTCCCCTTAGCTGCTGGGCTCCTGCCCGAGCCCACACCTGCCAGGCTACAAAGCATCAAGAAGAGATGAAGGTGTTGGTGGTGTCGGGATAGCATGGCTGCATTCCATGGGTGATGCGTGGCCAGACTGCAGAGAACAGGATGAAAATACCTGGAAACCCAGGGATGCCAATCAGCAGAAGATAAAGAAGTCTTGGGTTTGGATTCGAGGGGTTTTAGGGACCCGAAGCTCTGGAGGCAGAGAGTGTCCCTGACTACACACTCTTCGGTTCAGTACACCCTCAGTCTGCCTCCCCACCTGCTAAGGAAAGATGTCTGGTGGTCGACTTGAGCCAGCCACGGACATCCCTGCATGGTGACACTGTCAAAAAAAGTGGATGTTTATCTAGTGGTCAGAACAGACTAGAACTGGACTTATGATCTCAGGGCATGTCAGAAAGAAAGCACTTGGCAGGCAGGATTCGAGAGGGTTGCTATTTTGATTTTACCATTTTATGAGGGGAGAAACAAAGGCCTCCTCCGTGTCGGGATTAACAGTGTGCCCATCACTGCACTCAGCTTTTCCCATGGGTCCTGGGGATGGGACTCAAGGGTAAACACTTTAATGGCTGCGTCATCTTTCCAGGCCCTCTCCTCTAGGCTCCACATTGTCCCATTGTGGGAAATGATTCTCCCAATTAATTCAATAGCGGATGATCCAGAAAGCTGAGTCTTGAACCCAGGACTTGGGTGCACAGATCAGAAGTTTGAAATCCAAAGGGAATTTGAATCTAACTGTAACAAAGGTCTCGGTGGGCTCTTCACCACCCTAGACCATTTTCAGTAAGGGGCCCCTCGGTCTGTCAGATTTGATCATGAGCCTACAGGAAGGTGAGAGCAAGTTCCGTTTGAGGATCCAACTGTTTCACAAATCAGAGAGTGCTTGCTGTGACCACCAAGACAACCAGCCACTCCAGACCCTCACACTGCTCAATAATTTCACAAGCTGGTGAGTCTCCAAAAGCTGCCATTAAAAGAAGAAGCAGCCGCAGAAATCAATGATCAAAGTGATCACATGTTGCAGTAGGTGGTGGGTGCTTCCCAGTCCACTATTGATTAAGTATGAGAATTTCATTTAAGAGATAACTGGAAAGCACTGTACAAGCCCACACGTCCTCAGCTCTGCAGACTCCAAGCCTGATCTGTTTCTTTTCTTTCCCTTTTTTGAGAATGTGATACTACCAATCAGTCAGACTGAGTGTGGAATCACACTTTGTCAGAGCTGCCAGAGCCCACAGCACAAGCCTCAATAAGGTGACAGGGGCTGGAAAAAAAAAAAACAACATAAAGAGAAATCTAGATGATTCTCTTCTCGTGGGTCCACCTGCTTATCAGACCACAGAAACAAGGAGCACCCCGCACTCCACCTCTGAGGAACGCATGGGGGCTCACTACTGTTCTCAGTCTAAGACAGCAAACACAGGCTCTTCCAAAGCTCTTATTGGGTGACAGTTCCTGAGCCTCTGTTAAGGGATCCTCTCGTTCGGGTCATTTCACAGATTAGAGGAGTTTCAGTTCTTTCAAAAGAAAAATAAAAACAGCAGATCTTTCTGTATCCTAAAGATTATTTTCAATATGTATTTGCATTCACCTGCATGAATTTATGTGCACCGCACACACGCAGGTGCCAGCAGAGGCCAGAAGAGGGCATCATCGGATCCCCTGGAGCAGGAGTTAGGAACCAAACTTGGGCCCTCTGCAAGAGCAGCGAGTGCTTTTAACCGGTAAGCCATCTCTCCCGCTCTGAGGGGTTTTGTTCTTTAAGCATTAAAATGTGGTCTTATCTGACAAATAGCTTACTCCACTAGGAGATGCATTCTGCAAATAGTGGCAGGTTGGCCTTGCTAAATGAGAGCAAGATCCATGTTACAGATGTGGCAACTGAGGCACAAGCTCATAAGGAAGCTGCGAGCCCAGGCAGGGACAGGGTGGTTGCTTCTCTCTCCAACCGGGCTTTCCAGAGGTTTTCTGCCTGTCAGTACCAGATGCAACAATGGCAAAGATTCTATACCTGCCCCAGAAACCAAGCCTGGTGTTGAGCCTGGCTTCTCGGAGGTCACCTTGGCCTCCAGGACACTGGGTGACTGCCAAGCACTGAACAGTAAAAATTGTGTACCATTACAGGAGGTTTGGGCTTCTCGATTGCCAGCCTCTGCTTCTGTAAAACCACACAGTAGCTTCTATTTTCCTCCCTTGCTCTGCAGTGGCCACTGAGACTGTGGGGACCAATTTCTGTATTCATGAAATAACTGGGTAATTATCTAGCCCAGTGGTTCTCAGACTCCAGCATGCATCAAAGTCGCCTAGAGAGCATGTGTGGAAGCAGCCGGTGCATTCCTCCTGCAGTCTCTGCTCCTGTAGGTCTGAGCCAGAGCCTGAGGATTTGGGGTTTGTGCAAGCTCTCAGGCAATATTGTTATAGATGGACTAGAGAGATGGGGGGTGGAGGTGGAACCGAGGAACCATACCCCCACCTGGTCAAGACCAAGGGACCCTGCATGAGTGTGCTCTCCAGGCCCGACGTCCACCAGCAGGGGCTCAGCACGCAGGGAGGATTTGGGGACTCTAGCCTTTACTCCTCGAGGATCTCTAGAAATGAGTTAGCTCCCCAGAGCACAGTCTCAAAACAAGAAGCCATCTGGAAGTCTGCAGCTTGTAGTGAGAACCCAGGAGCACACAGTGTATTCTTTCTGTCAGAAGCATGTGCAAAGGACTTGGGGGTGGGGAAGACCTGGGTGAGCCCACAGAGGCCAGAGATGCTAGTGTGTTTAAAACAGGTTATTGAGCAGCGGGTGGTGGGATGCTGTCTAAGCTCACCAAGGAGAGGGTTTCTGTAGAAGAACTCCATGACCCTCCCCCAGAGCCTCATAGGCACCTGTCATCAGGGGTCTGCCCTCTCAGGTTAGCCAGCTATGGTGACCAATCTGTGAATGATGGGGACAGTGAGGCTCCACCCCTCTTGTCTGCACCCTCTCTAAGTCTTGATTCTGAGTTTATGTCTGATGTCCTGCCGGTCACTAGCATGGTTCTTGAGTTTGAAACCCTGTGCTCACTTCCCAGGCAGCTTCCAGAGTTGGTAACGACTATGCCACAAAAAACAAAAGTTCCAGAGTCAAAGAATTTAGGAACCCTAAAATACCATGCTTCCTTTCGTGAAAACCAGCAATACAAAGGCATGTTGGGGAAGCACAGATATCTTCTGTAAAGATCTATGCAGACGGCGGGGTGGGGGGGAGCTTTAAGCTTCAACCCCGTTTGGAATGTGGTATCTCTCTCCTTAGATCATCCACACTCTTCTCAGGCATTCCTCCGTCCACCGACTGCAGTGGACACACAAGGTGGGCTGTGTGACAGTCACATGCAAAGGAGACAGTAGGAGGCCGAATCTGAGGAAGCAGTTAGTTAGACACAAGGTAGCCGAGGGAAACTCCAGATGTGTCTTAGAATCTATCTCCTGATGGGCAGAGCCCCTTCGTTGTTAAATGTCCTTGATGCGGCTATTGGGGTCACTCATAGGTGTGCACTAGCTATTAAGGGTCTGTGCCATAGTTCGGATGTGAAATGCGCCTCACACTAACTCCAACAGTTAGACCTCACCAGCTGCTGGTGCTGTTTGGGGAAGTTGTAGAACAGTTAGGGGGTGGAGCCTTGCTGAAGGAAGTACATCACTGTGGTGGCTCTTAGGATTTATAGCCAGGCTACACTTCCTGTTCTCTCTCAGCCTTCTGGCTGCCCATGCAATGGGACCATTCAGAGGGTTCCTACCACCATGCCATGGTGGACTATAAGCCAGAGTCGACTGACTCTTGCTTTGGTCAGGTATTTTGTTGAATGCTGATGTCATTAGAACATGGCTCGCGCATGACACCCTTCCCCCTTTTTGGAGATTTTGAAAAGAAACACCCATAAAGGGAGACTTGGAAGAGAGAAAGAGAAAGAGGGAGAGAGAGAGAGAGAGAGAGAGAGAGAGAGAGAGAGAGAGAGAGAGATTCCTCTTCCTTCTCTATGAATAAGCCCACCTGCTTCATAACTATCCATAAGTACTTCTTTAGAATCTAAAGTCTCAGAGTAGCCCATTCTAATCTCTCTCCGAAGAGCTTTCTTTGTTCTGCTAAGTAAACCACTGCACAGACAGGTAGTCTCCTGCCTGGGATTTTCCATCTAAGAACATCTTCAGGATGCAGACAGTTTCTTCTGGAGCTCAGACAGTTATTTAAGGACCCAGGTGTCAATTGCTCCAGACTCTTGAATCTCCTGGGCCAGGGGACTCTAAGAATGACATTTCTGGTGTCACATGGGACACTGTGTCATCTTGACTTTGTAAGAGGGATAGGGACAAAAGTCATTTGTCCCCTGTAGTCTAGAGACTGGAGACCCAGAGATGAGAATTGGGTGCTGAGTTCCCATAAGGAGGAGGGTGGTTGACTTAGGCAAGTGGCTTTACTCACTTGGGTGTGCCCCACGGCCACGGCTTTCTTCTCCAAATCCAGGGTCTGCAAGAGTTCCTCTACCGCCTGCGGGGAGGAAGAAGAGAGAAATTCAAAGAATGCATGGAGTGAAGAGACAAGCTGAAGGTCAGGCTTACTGCTTGGTGGGATGCAGGAGAGAGGAGAAAGAGGAGCCCCAACTCAGAGGGGCAAATATGGGAGAAGAACATGACCCAGGTCCCAGCCACATGCAGCACACTTCACCAGAACCTCTACCAGGCCCAAGTGTGCCATCTCTACACCATGGTCATCCCACAGAAGATCCAAGACTCAAGAAGTAGTGGAGTGGAGGGGAGCTGGTGCAGAGAACAGGATATCTGTATCTATGAAAAGGTGGCCATTAAGTGTGCTCATCTGATCTGACCTTGGTCACACAGGGAGCCTGTGGATGTCTTCTCTTCTCTCCATGGCACTAAAACCCTGCCCTGTGCACACAGAGGGGGCTTAATGACTATGAGGAGGGGAAGGAAGGCAAGGAGGAAGGAAGGAAGGAAGGAAGGAAGGAAGGAAGGAAGGAAGGAAGGAAGGGAAGGGAAGGGAGAGAGGAAGGAAGGAAGGAGAGGAGGAAGAAAGGAAAGAAGGAAGGAAAAAGGAAGGAGGGAGGAAGGAAGGAAAGAAGGAAGGAGGGAGAGGAGGAAGAAAGGAAAGAAGGAAGGAAAAAGAAAGGAAGGAAGGAAGGAAGGAGGGAAGGAATGGGGGAAGGAAGGAGGAAGGAAGGAAGCAAAGAAGGAAGGGAGGGAGGCAGGAGAAATGAATTTCCTCAGAGATTTTGGAGGAGGTGGAGATGAATTCCAAAGGAATCTTCCTCTTGTCAAATAGCTTTGAAACAAACTGCTAGACTCCGCCCTTCAGATTGCCCCACCCTGTACAACTGCCATCGTGCTCCCTCTCCCAACACTACCATGTGCCTTCTCCCCCTCCCCACCCCCACCCCTGCAGTCTGAAAATCTATTATGTCCATCAGGAGAGTAATTGGAAGACCCAAGAAGAAGGAAGAACACTGCAAACCCCTCATCCACCCCAGGCCAAGGGCACCATGGGATACTTCTTGAGACAGCTCCTAAAACTGTGTGTTAAAATCTAGTCCCAGACCGCAATCAACCTCCTCTCCTGATGGCCTGCAAGAGTCTCCTGCCACACTCCTCCCAAATCTGAGTGGTTTCATTTATTACATTTTAGCCCCGAAGAAATGTTCCAAGGGAGTTGTAGGCAGCCAAGGCGCATAAAGCCAATATACCCAGATATAAAGTCTCTTCTCTCTGCACAAGAAGAGAAGCGTGGTAAAAATTGGCTGAAAGTAAAACGGACAGAGAAAGTGGAATCCCAGCTGGAAACATTTTTCTTGGTCTCTTTCAGAGGCAAAGGCTAGGGCGTGTGCTTGAACAGAAAGGTGGACAGATCTGGGGTAAACCCCAGCACTTTAGGAAGCTGAGGCAGGGGGATTGTGAGCTTAAGGTCAGTCTGGGCTACCTAGAAAGATCCCCCATCCCACCAGACTCAAACAATAAGACTTGGAGTTGCATCCACCTGGGACCAGGTTTTATTCTCTTCAAGCATAACGAGATCTCAGGCCAGTACTTTACTGCAGCCTCCCTCAGACTCCTTTTAAAAAGAAGGAAGAACAAATTGCATATGTTGGTGGGGCCTTGCCTACCACACGGTCTACGGTCACCACACCTGGAAAGCTGGGCACCAGTGCATGCCTGCAGCTTTCCCCTTGAGCACAACTCTCAGAAAAGATCTAACAAGCGAGAAGAAGCCTCACACACTCTCAGCAGCAGTATAGACACTGCCTTACTGTGTAGACATTGCCTGACTGTGAGCTCAGCCACCATAAGAATGGAGGGATCCTCTTTAGCATTCGATTTTCCTAGAATACTCCAGGCGAGGGCAGGAATACTGGCCTTAGAAAACCCCCTTCTGGGCTGGTGAGATGGCTTAGCGGTTAAGAGCACTGACTGCTCTTCCGAAGGTCTCGAGTTCAAATCCCAGCAACCACATGGTGGCTCACAACCATCCGTAATGAGATCTGATGCCCTCTTCTGGTGTGTCTGAAGACAGCTACAGTGTACTTACATATAAGAATAAATAAATCTTTAAAAAAAAAAAAAAGAAAAAAAAAAAAGAAAACCCCCTTCTGTTTTGCTGACACCAGAGAGAGGCCTGTGAGAGAACTCTGGTCCAGCTGAGCAAGTGAGTGGTGTTATCTCAGATCTCTTTTTCCACATCAAAATGATGTTAATGACCCAGTCTAGACCTTAAAACCCCCAGGGAGACTTCATTGAGCAAATAGGAAAAGGAGTTTGTCAATGACTTTGCATTTAATTATTTAATTGCTGTTTTGTTATCCTCATTAATATTAACACGAGATGGAACCATATGGAAGTGCTCTTTGTTTAAGCCGATATCAATTATTCAATTTGGTTCAACACAATGCAATCATTGTCCAACAGCCTGTTATTTAAAAAAAAATGTGACAGGGATCCAGGTCGCTGTGTGGAATAGTCTCCTTGTCATATCAGCTCTTCCACAGACACACGAGGCTCATAGCTCAGTATGGAATGAAGGTTTATGAGTAAAATATCAGTCACTTTACTCCTAAGAAACACAGCTTCCTCAGGCATGGTAGCACATGCCTTTAACCCCGGCATGCAGCCGGGCGTGATGGCGCACGCCTTTAATCCCAGCACTCGGGAGGCAGAGGCAGGCGGATTTCTGAGTTCGAGGCCAGCCTGGTCTACAAAGTGAGTTCCAGGACAGCCAGGGCTATACAGAGAAACCCTGACTCGAAAAACAAACAAACAAAAACAAAAAACAAAAAACAAAACCCGGCATGCAGGAAGCAGAAAAGGTGAATCTCAATGTGTTGGAGGCCAAGTTGTTCTAAACAGAGAGTTCCTGGTCCACATAGTGAGTTTTGGCAGTCAGGGCTATATAGAGAGACCTTGTCTTAAAAAAGGAAAGGACTGTTTTCAGGCTGCCTTTTAATCCCAGGTCTTTCCCCAATGGTTTGTGCATCAAAGCCTCTGCCATAAATAATATACTGTTCTCCTTTACCAAAGAAGCAGCTGAGGTCCAGTGTGGTGAGAAGGATCATGGTCCAGGACAGGAGGTTAGAGGGTCCGGGAGTCAGCTCATGACTCTGCTCTCCACCCTCTGATACTGGCACCCAGATGGGGATCCTCTACTCACTGGCTGTGTGGCCCTGGGCAAACATCTCCTGCGTCTGGGCCTCAGTGCATGGGGTCATACACCTGGCTTAGGAAAGGGGACTTGCAGAGGTCATATGAGTGGCCTGCAAGAGAGATGTTACCAAAATGGTGGATCAAGGAGCTTCCCCACCCCTCTCTGCTCTGCGCAACCATCATAACAACGACTATGGTTTCATAGCAGAGCAAATTCAACTCTTGATGAACAGAACAAAATGATTCAGCAAGATGGGAATCGGCAACACCTGGAAGCCTGGTCAGAGAGGTGGGGGCTGGCAGGCATTCTGACTGCAGGCTCTTATCTCTGCTCCCCAAATCTTACCCAGCTCTGACTCGGCAGTGGGGGCCACCAGGCAAGTCACACCAAGAACTCAGCCCCTCCTCAGCTAGGACAGTCTCATGTCTACAGAGCAAGGCATGGCTAACCTATACCCCAGGCCAGTCAGAAGCAGCGGGAGCTTGGCAGCAGCAGCAGCAGCAGCAGCAGCAGCAGCAGCAGCAGCAGCAGCAGCAGCAGCAGAGAGTCAGGCATGGTTAAGGTGGTGGCTCTGACTGAGGTGAGCAGTGAACCCTATAGCCATGACCTCACACGTTATAGGCAGTGGAAGAGCCAGTGGGCTGGAGGTACCTTTGATATCTGGTTCATGCTAAAGACAAGCCATGAGCATGGTCACAGAGAGACAAGGGACAGAGCCAGGCACTGGAGCTCAGTGTATGGTGGCTCAGGTGTAGACAGCTCTCCATATTGAGCCAAGACTCATCAGTAAAATAGAAATACTACCCAGAACAACTTCTGTAGACTCTGAAGATGAATGCAGAGGCAGTCCTCAATGGTGAGGAGCCAGGCCCTGGAACAAAACCAAAGGCTTTAAAAGTTAGGCAGACACCAGGGGCTCGTGCTTGGTGAATCAAGTAACCAGATGGGCCCATGCCTAAAAGAAAGACCCATGCCTAAAAGTCATTGTCTAAGACACCCAGTTTTCAATAGAAGTTCTCTCTCTCTCTCTCTCTCTCTCTCTCTCTCTCTGTATGTGGGTGTGTCTCTGTCTCTGTGTCTCTGCCTCTCTCTCTCTCTCTCTCTCTCTCTCTCTCTCTCTCTCTCTCTCTCTCTCTTTGATATTATAACTTGTATCAGGGGAAGGAACTCTCAGAATATGGACCCTTGGCCCACAGATCATAGATTTCCAAGTACTCACTGTAGATTTGTTCAGAGACCTGAAGAACATGCTGTTCAATGAGTAAAGAGACAGAACAGGCTCTAGGCATCTCCACAGCAGACCCTCTGATGAGATGTACAGGGTCCTAGGTTGATCCCACAACACAAAAGAAGGATGTATTAATGAGCATCAGATGTAAAATACCAGGAAAGAGATGTAAAGATAAAAAGGACCACAAAACCATGAGTGGAAATTCTTCATTTGTGAAATCAAACTGCTGGACTTACAACTTCACCACAGGTGATCTGGAGAGTTGGGAGTGGCATCCGAGGGAATTGCCTGATTTGAATAACACGGAAAGGTGGGAATAAAGAACTAGTCATGCCTGGCAACAGAACAGAGCCGGCTTCTGCACGATAGAGCATCGAAGGAGAGGGAGAAAACAGGATGGAGCCTCACAGCCTAAAACTTCCCCAAAATTGTGCTCCTTCCTAAAAATAAAAGCTGCCTGGAGATCCCAGGAGGTCAGTGAGGTCCGGTAGGTGTGGAACCAAGGAGGTCAGAGCAGAGCCTGTGGCAGCAAGAAAAATAAACTCCACTTGGCAGAGAGTCTTGAACATACAAGAGAGAAGCCATCAACCTAACAGTGACAGGCTGGTTTGACATACACAACCAGGGTCACTTGGAAAGAAAGAACCAGAGTGGAGAGATCCCCTGGGTCACATTAGCCTGTGGTCATGTCTGTGAATGCTTCCTGGATTGTTCATTGACAGGAGAGGGCTCAGCCCACTGTGGGTGTCACCATTCCCTAGAAAGTTGGTCCTGGTCTGTATAGGAGAGGAGGGAAAGAAAGAAAGAAAGAAAGAAAGAAAGAAAGAAAGAAAGAAAGAAAGAAAGAAAGAAAGAAAGAAAGAGAGACAGAGAGAACCTTGGATAAGAAAACAGTATTCCTCTGAGGCATCTCTTTAAGTTCTTGCTTGAATCCCCACCCTATTTGCCTTGTGACAGACAGTCACCTGGAATATGAAGTAACCCTTTGCTTCTTCTCTATGTTCCTTTAATCCATGGTGTTTGTTACAGCCGTGGAAAGCAAACACAACCCTAAGTAATGAAGCCCGAAGTCAGTGCAACTGCATGGTAAAGATGAGAAGAGAAAGCCCTTTGTCAATCAATACCTTACAGAGCTGTGCCCCCAATCCTCCCAAAACAAACTCCATCCATGCACACACAGGCTGGGAAGTCAGTGCTACCAGATATTGTATTCAGATTTGAGGCTGAAGTAAATGTTGACTCAAACCTTTAAAGATTCAAGAACAGCAGAAAGCATTTACAGGAAAGAATTAGAAAACAGTTTGAAGCCTTGTGTCATGGTGCATGATTTTAGTCCCAGAACTCAGGAGGCAGAAGCAGGAGGATTTCTGAGTTAGAGGTTAACCTGGTCTACGAGCAAGTTCCAGGATAATGAGGTCTATATGGCAAGACTGTCTCAAAAGCTAAAATATGAAAATATATATTAAGTGAATTAAAAAGACATAAGATTAAGTTAAAAATATTGAGCTGTATTAATGGGTTTATGGCATCTACCTATAACAATAGCACCAAGGCATCAGGAGGAGGTGGGTCTGTGGAGCAAAAGCTTTCTTATTCTAGAACTAGGTTAATATTAATCTGAAGGAATCGTGATGAATGAAGACTCACTCTATCGTCTCTGAAACACTGGTATCTTCCTCAGGTGTTCCACAAGAAGAACAACTGACCCCGGACAAAGTAAATCAGACAGTGCCTCACCACACCCAAGAGATTCAGTCTGGGGCCCAGCTGAAGGGGCAGAACTGATACAAGCAACACTCTTCAGACTGTGAATTTAAGAAACATACCGTCACTCTGACACAAAGACAACTGGACTTAAACCAAAGTCACTGCTACAAATGACGAGGGACATGTCCAGTGATGAAAGGGTTAACCTGCCAGCTAGGCAGGTAGATTCTTAGAGCCTATGCAGAGAGCCCCAAGGTGTGCGAAGCAGAAGAGGGAGAGAATTAGAAAAAGTAAGACAGCTCAATATGAGTGGCCAAGGGCGTTAACATCTGTCTCTTAATAATTGATAGATCAATTAGATGTAAAAATCCTGCCCTAGAGTTCTGTCACAGGGCTTCCTGTGTCTAGGATGTTGGAGCAGGATGTATCCAGGAAGAATGAAGAGTGGAGTCTCACATGGGGCCACAAGAGCTTGAGAAAAACCCAGGTCTGAACTGGGTGGCTGCATTAAGCTTGCCTTTGTTCAGACATCTGCAGGTTGAAGTCAAAGCCTTCACCTTGAACTCATGAATTCCTCCCTCACACATGGACCGCATCACGGTTAAAGACAGAAGGCTTCATTTAACCCCTGGGTCCTGACTGTAAGTAGCAGGCGGCAAAGAGGCACATCAGCAAACACCCTGCACACGTAATGAAGTGGGCTCGTGTGATGGAGAAAGAGTACGTAGAGAAGCAAAGAGCTATCCAGCAAGTGTGCAGGGAAAGGTGCTGGGATTAACTTCCAGAGAGCAAGTTTCAGCACCGCAAGTGTGGACAGCTCCCTCTCCAGTGCAGAAACTGCTGAATATAGTATGGACAGGTGTGATGGAAGCCAAAGAAAGTACTGTCTTCCCTGAAGCTGGAGTTACACAGGTAAGGAAGGGGTGCGGGGTGGGGAGGGGGAAGCTGCCAAATGCAGGTGAACCTGGGTCATCTGCAATTACAGCAAGTGCTCTTAACTGATAGACCATCTCTCTGCCCATAATAATTATTGTTAGTGTTCTGTGTAAGGACCCAGATTACACAGATTGTGGGCTTGAATCCTGCTTCTATTTCTGCCTGGCTCTACCATCCTGCTCCAGCTGCTTCTGAAGAGAAAAGAAAGGCTTTTTCCTGGAGATGGTAACTCACCTTGTGCCTTGGTGAATGTAAACTTCTGATCCCCCTTAGTGTTGGGATCGCAGGCGTGCACCCCAACACCAGGAAACTATTTTGTGATGTGAGCATAAAGGTGCCCAGTACCCAGGCAGAGTGCCTCTCGGTGAAACCAGGACATCATTCGAAGATACCACATGCCAGGTGCAAGGGGGACTTTGCTAGGGCCCATTTTCCACCCCGACAAGAATCCTGTCTGCTGCCGTCTAGTGTCTAAGGGTGACATTGACCTTTCTTAGCTGTCAGACTTGTCTCACTGGATCCCAAGGTCTTAACCACTCTGTGTGCAGAGCCTGCCGGCTTGCCCACGAGTACACATTCATGTATAATTCATGGCCCATCACGTTGCCTGACAAATGAATATTTATTAGCTTTTTCATAAGAGGCAGGATGGTGTTTTTTCTCTCTTTGCTACCGAAATTCTATGCCCCAGCAAATGAAATTTGTGAACAAATAGAAAGAAAGAATAAGAAGCAAAAAAAAAAAAAAAATTCTCCCAAGCAAGTCCATTGCACTGGTAATTTTCCATTCTCTGGGGCCTGGAATGTGTGTGGATGGAGGTGGATTCGGCTTAGCTGCTGCAGAATCCTGCTGACTAGTCCAAAGTCTAAATGCTACTGTGCACTGTGCCCATCACCCCTGTAGGAAGCTCCCCCACATCCCCAGTCTGCTCTGTTTCCAACTGAGCAGGAGCCGCATAGTCTCCAGCACTGTGGACCTTCTGTATGGCGATCAAGCATGCATGGACCAAGAAGAAAGGACCCCGGACGTTGATTGGGTTGGAACTAAAGCAAATTGTAGGGCTTCCAAAGTGAGCTGCCAAACAGAGAGAGGGCAACTTACTCTCACACCGAGGGGAGAAATCCCACAGAAGGAGCTGTGTCTGTCTGCTGGAGGCAACCTGTGCCCTGGACAGAAACCAAGGGACCTAAGACTGTGATGCCATTCACCCCTGCAACCTCACGGTTCATTGGGGATGGCAGTGTGGAGGGCTCCAAGTACACTTGGGCATGTGTGTGTGCACACACACATATACACATGCATGCACACAGGCATGCACACATACACACATGCATGCACACACATGCACACACACATGCATGAACACACACACTCATACGAGGGAGTGGGGAAATGATGGTGCAGTTTGGCTGTGAAGATTATGGACCAACCACCCTTTACCTTGACCCTGAAAGACGCTTCAATCATTGCCACTGTGGTTGGTGGAACCATATAACACGTGCGAAAGCCCCTTCTGTGTGCCAGGACCTGTGCATGGCACAACAGCTATTCTACAGTATCTTATCATCAGAGCCCTGATGGAGGTAGCCGCTGCTGCTGCTCCCACTTTAAAGGTGAAAAGACTGAGGCAGATGGAAAGTCACTTGCCGGCGTGAGAACTGAAGTCAATGCATATCTGACTGACCCCAAGACCCATAGGTTCCAAACAACCCTCCCCTGAAATTTAGAATCTGAATTACAAGGAACAAGCCCATGGACACTTGTGGAATTCATTTCTAAGGGCCCAATACTTGCTTCATCCTCAAAGGACCCATTTGCCAAAGTGACTGAGTGTACTTGCTTCTCAGAACTGCTCCATGAATGCACCAGGCATCTCTAACCACTGAGCCCACAACAATCCTTCATTGGCAGCTCCACTGTGGAGAGGAGGGTGTGAGGGTCGAGGTGAGGCTTCACGGGTTAGAGCAGGACTGGAAACAGGAAGGCAGGGTGAAAGAATGGAGATAAATTGTGTGTGTGTGTGTGTGTGTGTGTGTGTCTCTGTGTGTGTGTATACATGTGTGTGTATCTGTGTGCATGTGCATATGTATATATATTTGTGTTTCTGTGTGTCAGTGTGTCTGTATATCTGTGTGTGTCTGAGTGTGTCTGTGTGTGTATATGTCTGTGTGCATGTGCACATGTGTGCATGTGCTTGTGTCTCTGTGTGTGTATGTATGTGTGTATATATATGTGTCTGTGTGTAGTGTATGTGTCTCTGTGCATGTGCATATGTGTGTTTGTTTGTGCGTGTCTGAGTATGACTGTGTATGTCTGTGTGTGTCTGAGTGTGTCTGTGTGTATCTGTGTGTATGTATATGTGTCTGTATGTGTCTGTGTGCATGTGCACATGTGTGTATATGTACACAAGCATGTGCATGTGCCTGTGCCTGTGTGTGTCTCTGTGTGTGTATGTATGTGTGTGTGCATATGTGTGTATATGTGACTGTGTGTATGTCTGTATGTGTCTCTATTTGCATGTGCACATGTGTGTAAGTGCACACCAGCATGTGTGTGTGCATGTGCCCGTGTGTGTCTGAGTCCATATATGTGTGCAAACACTGAATGCACACTTGTTTATTCAGCCACCTGGGTAAATTATTGAGTACTTGCTAGCAAACTTAAATTCAGTTAAAGACAAGAACCATTGAGACATCGAAGCTAGAAGAGCCTGGAATGAGTGTCCCTGAGCCGAGGTTAGCAAAGGCGACATCAGAGTATGTCTCCTGGTAAGAAGACAGCCAGGGCAAGAGCCCTGAGACAGTCTCTTCGCTACATCCTCATGTGAAGTACTGCTCAAACATTCCCATATGCCACCTCAGGCCTCAGGGGCTCAGTCTCCTTGGGTTTTGTGCCACCACAGTCCTTGTGAAGTCGGACACATGACAAACCATGCTATTTACTCTAATTCTTACCTTTCATGTTGCCCATGCAGGCTTCAGGAGGGCATTCTGGGTAGGAATAGTCTCAAAGACATTGTTGGGAGTTGGATGGAGTCTGGGCCTGCGGCCTGACTCAAATCGCACGCTACCCTCTGCAGGCCCCTCTCAGATCCCTCCTGGTCCATCTGTGCCATGAGCAACCCACACAAAACAGGCTCTGTGGCCTCCTCCTGCCCAAGACCCACTTTACACACCTTCCTTTCATCCAGTTCCTCGGAGGTCAAGTCAAGCTTCTTTAGCAGTGCAGGGTCCAGCACCTGGAACCGACGACGGAACTGAGCAAGCCCCATGTGTTCAGTGTAACCTGGGGACAGAGCAGGCCAGTCATGGGTGGGAAGACATAGGCAGAGTTCGGGTCCATCAGTGCTCAGAACTGGCTGCTGCTTACATGTCCTTGCTCTGGGGGTTCTGTGTACAGTCTTCGTCCTCAGCAAGACCGTCTGGGAAACTCTGCAGTCTCTCTCTCTCTCTCTCTCTCTCTCTCTCTCTCTCTCTCTCTCTCTCTCTCTCTCTCTCTCTCATACCTTTCCCTCCAGTGTCCCATAGGGAACAGAGTTTAAAGCCTCTGTACATTGCCCAAGGCAGCATCATGCATGCTTCTCATATAATCAATGAGGCAATAAAAAGTACTGTGCACAGACAGGAGACACTACGCACATCATACCATACACATACCATACACATGTATCATACATCATAAACACACATACCACACACATCACATGAATACATTATCACAAACACAGCATACACCACACACACACACACACACACACACATACTCATGCAGACATGAACACACACGTAATCACATATACACAGGCATGCTCACATACATGTACACATATGTACATGCTCTAGGATGCAACAGACCTGCTATGAGTTAGGCAGCTCTACTGGCTGTGGGGCCTGGCTGCCAGCTGTGAACTCCCTTTTTTTCCCCTATGACATTGTTCATTTCCCTCTGCCTGAGCTGACGTGTGTGGTTGTGTGTGGTTGTGTGTGTGTGTGTGTGTGTGTGTGTGTGTGTGTGTTGGGGGGTCTCAGCTTTGTGCTAAGGACTCCCAGCTTCCCCTTTTCCCCCTATGACATTGTCTGTCTTCTTCTGTCTGAGGTGATGTGTGTGGTAGTGTGTGTGTGTGTGTGTGTGTGTGTGTGTGTGTGTGTGTGTGTGAACACTGGGTTTGCAGGGACTACAACATGGGACATCAGAGACATTATACAAGCAGGCTGCATGGGACAGCCACCAGGCCTCTGCAGAGAGAGTGGCTGAGCTCAAACCTTTGAAGGCTGTGTGACAGAAGGGAACGGGACAATTTCAGATCAAACCCAATGAGTAAGATTAATCAGCGGCAGACACCACAAGCACGGGCTTGCACACTAAACAGAACCAAATCTTCTCCACTGCATAACCCCAGGCTTCTCGCCTCTCTGCCACCCAGCTGCACCTGGCAGAAGCTAAGTGGCCAGCGAAGGCAGCCATGTCCTCCCCTGGTGAACGCAAGTTCTGCATCCAGTCTGACATCGTTCCCGCAGACCCCCAGCTCTTCTCTCTCCCTCCCTTGGCCCTGGAGACTCTCTGCTGATTGCTCTCTCACTTGCCAGATGAGAGCTGATCCTTCAGCCTTTGGACCTGATTATTGCTCTGCCTCTTCTGGGGGTACCCCTGTCTGCTAAGAGTAGAAAAGCCCCCAGGGACCTGTGAGTCTCTTGACTCTACAGCAAGGGCACAGACCCTCATGCCCTCAAAGGACGACTCATTTGAAAATGTCTACTCTTACCCTGACAGATGTGGAAGGTTAGGCCTAGCCTTTTAGCAGACAGGAACAATTCTGGAAGTTACATGGACTTCAGAGTCAGGGAGACCTGATTCACAGTCAAGCCCTGCCTTGTCCCCGCAGTGTGACACTGAGTACTCTGTCAGAATTTTGAACCTCAGTTGCTTCATCTGTAAAATGGGAGACAGATACAACTTGCCCGGGGTACATAGTAGGTATTCCTGTTCTTTGGCTGCCTAACAAATAATGAGTGTTCATGTCCTATGGCTGCCTGGCACACAATGGGAGTCCTCAGGACAAGGTTCTCTGTTCCCAGCTGTCTCCTACCTGCCCTGTGCAGTCGTAATGCCTCCAGGATATGAGAGCCTGCGAGCTGAACCCTCAGTGCTGGGATGTCCAGAGCTGTGGGTTCATTGGCTACACCTTGGTCCCCACCAAGCTGTGATGGTGATGGAGTCCTTTGCCCAGCCTTGCTTTCCACTGTGGTTGGCACAAGGCAGTGGATGAAATGCAGCCGAGACCTTCTCAGCAAGCTGATAAGAGCATCCTGGAACGGAAGCAGACAGAGAATCAGAGCCATTGTCTCAGGAGGGATGCAATCGGGCATCTGGACATTCCCCAAATACACATTCAGCTTGGCTGGCACATCCTTGGGGACCAGCTATGTTGCACATCCAGGACCTCGTATTTGCTGGTTTATGCTCATGGAAAAGGGGGGGCCTTTATAACAGCCCCTGTGGACCCAGACGGGGAAATTGAGGCATAGGAGAAGCCAGTGAGAGGCCCAGGTCACCCCCAGCAGAGTTGCTATGGTTACCACGACTAGAAACTAGGAAGTAGAGCTTTGGAGTTTATATTCTGTTAACAGGTAAGGAAGCCTGTATTTATCAGTGCTGGATCCTGCTGCCTGCACCCCACCAGAATCAGTGACTCGGGAGAAAATAGGTGTAACTAGTCTGATAGTGCAAACAAGGAGGCCCTGGTGACCCATGGGTATCCATCCCCAAAGGCCCACAGCTTGACACCAAATACCCAAGGCTCTGGCCTTGGACCTGGGGGAGTCACTTCTCAGGAGTCTGGGCCACACTTCCCAAAGACTTAGAACCTTCGTGCTCCCCTCAACAAAATGAAGGAAAACCCTCCTGTGGAATTTTGGGGGCATGATAGAACCAAGCAGTCTGATGGGGAGTTGGTCCCTGTCGTGTAGGTCCAAGGTCACCGGGAGCCTAGCTCACTCACCATCTGCAGCTTGATTTGGGCACAAGGAGCCTTCCTCTTCACAGAAGCAAGGCTGCTGGCGAAGGCCCGCCGAACCACGCGACTCCTGTGCAGAGCCTGCTGGGAGGTACCATCAAGCCCGGCCACCGCTCGGCACACAGGAGGCAGCTTGGCCCGGGCCTGGAAGAGGCTCTGCAGCTCCTTCCTAGTGAGGAAGAGAGAGAGGGTTGCAAGGGACTCTCTGGGAAGCTCACCCATGTGGGAGTAAGGCATAGGCCCCTCTATTCATAACGCTCCTGTTTGTGGAGCCTTTGTCTCAGAAATGCTGGCTCCTTCCTCGGCAGCTCTCTCCTCCCTGTCTGTGAGCATCTACCTCCTGGCAATCCACAAAGCCTTCCATATCCTGAAGGCTCGACCATGTTAATTATCCTGAGAACAGACCAAGTATACAGTAGACACTAACTGTGTGATTGTATAGGCCAAGTATACAGTAGGAACTAACTTCGTGATTCACTGAGACACGATACTAATGAGGTGCCAAGGCTCACTCTAATCAGTCCCCTCCTTTCCCCACTTTTCCCACACGCATGGTGAGAATGCCTGGCTCCCTAATGCTCCCTCATGAAGCCAAGCTGGCTTTTCTCAAAGGCAGAGATATGGAACCAACCTAGGTGTCCGACAGAGGGAGGAATGGAGGAATGGATAAAGAAACATGGCTTATATCACAACAGAATTCTTCTTAGCCACAATGAGGAATGAAGTCAGGCTACTTGCACAAGAGTAGCTGTCACTGGAAATAATCACATTAGAAGACCCTTGGTCCGTCTCAGGAAGACAGAACCATTGCTATCTCTTGTCTGTGGATCCTGGACTAGATACAGACATAAGAACATGTGTGTGCTGATTGCAAGACAGTAGTAGACTCAAATCCCTCTGGGAGAAAAGAGGGATAATGGTGGGGGAGGGACAGCGAGGTAGAGAGAGTGAGAATGGACCCAAAGCACGGTACTCACTACCCCGTGGTTGCCATCCAACCCTTCAGATAGAGTGACCCACAAGGGAGCTGGAAAAGAGGCTCCACATAATCCTTCACCATAATTCTTAGTAATATATCAAAGTCTCTTTCTTCCGTTCTTCAGAAAGAAAAAAGGCAGCTGCTGCTCCAATGGGCAGAGCTGCAAACCTGGGGCCTGGTACCTGCCCAGTGCCACCAGCTCTATCTCCCCATGAAACATTTAGAGACCTTTCCTCACTATCAAAAGCCCAGGGTCCACTTCAGCCACAGCCTTAAAGGTTCATGATCCAGACCAATGCGTACTGGCTCACGGGAGCCTGAGATGCTTAGATGAACTAAAAGCATGAGCCCATGGCAGGATCAATAGAGACATAGCACACAGTGTTATCAGAGCAAGGACTGACCGGGATCAGCACTAAGAGCCACGAACCTTGGGTGGAGCAGGCAGGTGCTCCCAACCCCAGCCCCAACCTGACATGTGGGCTCCATCCACTGTGGTGGATGGTGGATGGAGACCTCTGCCTTTCCACTTCTCATATGACCTTGGGCAAGTTCCATGTCCTCTCTAGGCTATACCTTGAGGAACACACAGCCTTCAGAAAGCCTTGAGCCTGTCAGTGGAGCCCTAGAGACCCAAACACAGTCCTGGTGGGCTCACTGAGATCCTGACTACAGATCCTCACCCTACAGTTCAAGCAGGGATTGTTCTTTTGGTCACCAGGGTTAGGCTCTCTAGGTGACCAGAGGCAACAAAGTCAAAATGTTCTTTTAGATTTGTTTACGTGGTGGTTTTCGTTTTTTTGTTGTTGTTGTTGTTTTGAATCGGGGTTTTGCTGTGAGACCTGGCGGGCCTGGAATTAGTTATATGGGCCAGGATGGTCTCAACTCACAGAGATCGACCTGCCTCTGTCTCCCCTCCAGAGTGCTGGGATTGGAGGTATGCATCATCACACCTACAGAACAGTCTAAAAGGATGTATGCCCAGTGCAGCTATGGCTTCTGGCTGTTGCTCTCGTGCTGAGTCCCAAGCTCACCCAGTCAGTAAGAGTTTGTCCCACCATTTCCTGACTCAATACCCCTCATTTGGCTTCAGCTGCCTGGTCTCAGAGAGGGAAGCGACTCTACAAGACCCCAAGGCATGCACAGAATCTGCTACAACCCTGNTCTAAAAGGATGTATGCCCAGTGCAGCTATGGCTTCTGGCTGTTGCTCTCGTGCTGAGTCCCAAGCTCACCCAGTCAGTAAGAGTTTGTCCCACCATTTCCTGACTCAATACCCCTCATTTGGCTTCAGCTGCCTGGTCTCAGAGAGGGAAGCGACTCTACAAGACCCCAAGGCATGCACAGAATCTGCTACAACCCTGCTTTACATCGTAGAAGTCTTACAGTAAGCACGCATGTGTAGAGGCTCACACACATGAGCAGGAGGGCATTGAAGCACAATGCATACATCCCCCGTCTGAGAGACAGAGCAAGCCTGCTAAATCTTCTGCTTGGTGTGGCTTTGATTTTAACATGAAGGAAGCCTTAGGAGAGAAAGCAACTGCTCACTGTCACTCCAGTATTCTAGAGCCCCGTTTGCTAACCCTCTTTTTTGCCATATTCCCAGTCCGAGTCTCTGCAAGAGCTGTGAACTCCCATGGCATTCTGGGTTTGGGGTTTCCATGAACTCTGATCAGAAGACCCTGAGATGCTGGTAGCTTCCCTGAGCGTCAGGTGGGTTCAAGCTATATCCCAGCTCTGTCAGGACAGATAATTGGCCCAGTGGTCAAATGCAATGAACCTCACCACTGGGGACGACTGTTTCCTCATGGGCAAAATGGTGGCATGGATGTAACGTTCCTCCGAAGCATGATAGGACAGGACACAGTGCACAGTCAGCACACACTCCTTCTGGATCCAGCTCACCTGAGAGCCCCTCCCTCTCTCCCCGAGCTAGGCTCTGCCCCAGTTGGTTTCCAGCGCTGGACTTGAGATGCACTCACCCTCACAAAGCAAGCGTTTTCTATTAACCTAGAAGTGGAATCTGGATTGCTACAGGGCCCCACGCCAGTGCTTCTGGGATGAGCGAGCCGGGAGTGCAGAGCCGGGAGTGCAGAGAGCTTTTTCTACTGCTACAAAACATATCATTTTGGTTTTATGAGCCCCCAGGTTCTAAGATGTCCATAAAAGTTACTCCAGGAACATCATCTCTCAGATACTTAATGAAAGGTGGAAAGCCAAAGTGTGGAGACACCGCTTTTCAGCTATGAGCTGACTCCCCTCGAAAGCCTGCTCTGCACTGCTGCTGAGTCTCCTCTGCCCCAGGGGAGACATTGTGCGACTGCATTTGGAGCCGCAGCCTTCGTTCTGCAGTAGACAGAATGGGATTTCTAGACTGCCCTTGTTGCTTACTGGGTTGCTGCTGAGCAGAGACATCCTAGGGATCAATGTCCCTGCCCTGTCCCACGCCCAGGTTGGCTCACCTTTTTGAGTGCTGCAGAATTTGAGGGGCCTCCAGGGCTGCGAGGTTGGGCTTGGCTCTTCGAAGCCAGCCTGTGAGGTCATAGCGCACAGGGTCCCTTCCCAGCTGGTGGAAAAGCTCACACTGAAGGGGCTGCTCACAGGTCCGCATCGAGGGGGGTTCTGGAATAAGATGGTAGTGTGTATGGGGGCTGTGTCAGGAATACGTGCATTCTGTTTGCATACCCTACCACAAATTTTAAAAATAGTTAATGGATTTCTAGATAGCTAAAGTGGTCTGTTCCTGGTAAACACAGTCTCCACACTTGTGAGATGCATACATTCCAGAAAAGAAAAAGAAAAATAGTTATTCCTTTTTGTATTCTTAAGCCACAGAAACTTATTTGGCCCAAACATCCCAGAACACACAGTCTTTGTGAAATTGCTATATGTACCCAGCTGTCACCTGGGCTATGATTTACATCAACTTTTGTTTAAACCAACTCACATTTTTATAAGCACATTCATTTTAAAAGAAACACTTGACCATGAGCCTGATACACACAAGCACCAATTCTTTCCTGCCATGCATAGAGTTAAGTATCTGCTAAATACCTTAAAATATGTATCCATGTGCAGACTAAAACGGTCTGAAGTGCTGTATGCCAAACAAAGGCAACATTGGGAGATGCTGACGCCAGATTCTTGGATACAAAAGACAGGATCAGAAACACAAATGACTTGGCCTTGGGGTTAGAGGGAATGCAGATTGCCTGGAATGTATTACAGTAAGAAGGGGCCGAGCTACAGAGTTTCTGAGCCTTAGTTCCCTGGTCTGCAAAGTGGGGCTTAAATAATACATACTTTCCAAGGTGGAGAAGGGTCAAAGGATGTATAAAACATTTAGATAGCTCCTGGCACATGGGACTCACTCAGCAAATGGCAGCACTTGCCAACACTGTACTACAGCTAACTTTCGGCTGATGCTTCAGATCACAAAGTGATTGTCTCTATCCTGACTGTTCAGTGTCATGCTTGGCATATGGATTGTCAGAGGCATTTGGGATGGATGCATGCATGCATGCATGGATAGATGGATGGATGCATGCATGCATGCATGGATAGATGGATGGATGCATGCATGCATGCATGGATAGATGGATGGATGCATGGAAGGATGGATTAGTGGATGCATGGATGCATTGATGGATGGATGCATGCATGCATGGATAGATGGATGGATGCATGGAAGGATGGATTAGTGGATGCATGGATGGATGGATGCATGGATGGATGAATGGATAGGTGGGCAGGTAGGTGAATGGATGGATGAAAGGATGGATGGATGGATGGATGGATGGATGGATGGATGGATGGATGGACATGTCTAAGAGATGAAGTCTTATCCTGTAACGTTTCAGTCCTTCATTATCTCTCCCATAAGGCTGGATCTCCAGGCAGGGTCTTTTCAGCCCTTTCTGTTCAACCTCTGAGACAAAATTCATAGGATATGTTCTATCCAGGGACATAGACTCCCTGGGGATTCCTCCACCCTAGGCTCTGTGGTATTTTGAATGAAAATGGCCCTCATAAGTTTCATAGATTTCAATACTTCATCACCAGGAAGTGGCACTATTTGAAAGGATTAGGAGGTGTGGCCTTGTTGGTATGTCACAGCAGGGCTCAAAAAGCTCATTCCAAGCCCAGATACTTTCTCTTCCTGCTGCCTACAGATCCAGATGCAGTATTCTCAGCTACTTCTCCAGTGCCAGGTCAGTCTGAATGTCATGTTCCCCACCATGGTGACAATGAACTAAACACCTGAAACTGTAAGCCAGCCCCAGTTAAATGTTTTCTTTGAAAGGAGTTCCCTTGGTCATGGTGTCTTCTCACAGCAATAGAACCGTGACTAAGGCAGGCTCATTAGCATGGGGGAGGACACTCAGTCATAGTACACGTTCCAGGGTTTGTTTTATAAGCTCAGACCTCATCAAAAAACTCTAGAGGTATAAACGTCCTTTTATCAATATATCTGAGTTAATGTGCCTATCTTGGCCCACTTAGGACAAAGGACAGAGTCTCCTCCTGGGAGAAGAGGGCCTTGGAGCATCCTGCTGAGAGTATCTGGAATTGGATAATCAATGGAGCCTAGTGGAAGAAAGGTTTACAGACACCAGTGGCTCCCTTTCTAGCCCAGCCACGGCCTATGGGGGCCCTTTCCTTCCAACTCTACTTCGTGTCCCTGTTGCTTTAAAATCCAGACTGAGATGACACTGCATTTGAAAATTCCATTTCTTTGGATCTGCACCATTGAGTTTTCACATATTCATCAAATTTGTGCCAAGAACCTGAGCACCTAATCACACCAGAATGACTCTTGTGGCCAAGACCGGCCCGGTTCTTATCACCAAGAAGCTGGCCCACCCTGAAATGGGTATAGCTGATGCAAAAGTATATGATGTCAGATGTCTTATCTGTCCATCCATTCATCCATCCCAAATACTTCTGACACTCCGTATGCCAAAGAGTAAATGTGTGGGAGACAGTAGCACAGATACCATGGGGTGTTGTTTTACACAGGTGATGGTCACAGAGTCTTTGACTCCCCAAGAATCAAAGAAGATGAGGAAGTTTACCCATTGTACTAGGGAGTGGTGGAAGAATGCCCTGGTGCACGGACCTGACAGTACACAGTCCCTGGGGCAGGGATGCATGTGGAATGTTTGAGGAACAGCAGAGAGATCGGCATTACTGTGTTCTGCTCCATTTTCATGTTCACTGCCGAGATGGGGTCCTATATTTTTTAAAAGATCTTTTAACTTCATAATTTGGGAGGCTAGAGGTTCAAACAGTATGATGTGGGGGTTCTCTGGGAACTTCCTAATTACACCATATTGTGGCAGGTATGTGCATGTATGCATCCTGGAACTGCACATGCTCTTGCAGTCCTACTTTGTGAGCATTACAATGTGCACACAGGTAGACTATGTTAGTTACAATGTACACACAGGTAGACTATGTTAGTTACAATGTGCACACAGGTAGACTATGTTAGTTACAATGTGCACACAGGTAGACTATGTTAATTACAATGAACACACAGGTAGACTATGTTAGTTACAATGTACACACACATAGACTATGTTACTTACAATGTACACACACATGCACTATGTTACTTACAATGTACACACATGTAGATGTTACTAATATACAGGCCTACCTCACAGGTACATGTGTGTCTGCCTATATAAACATTGTATTTGACCTGATTTTTTTCCCCTCTGTATTCAATAGAAGTTAGCACATGTTTGTGACCTCTTGAAACAGACCCAGGCATTGTGCTGGCCTATCAGAGAACTCAGGGCCTTTCCTCACTGGCATAGACTGATTTCCAAGCCAAGGCAGGACTCAGGCCCCATCCCCACCCGTACCTTCCTTACCTTCAGCCCCAGCCTCCTTCTTCTTTTCAAAGGCTGCACACAGACGCTCAAGTACAGTGCTATCACTAGAGCCTTCCACCCGGACTTCTTCATCTAAGACCCAGAAGAGGCCCCCAGCATCCTCAGTACCTTTTCCAGCTGGTAAGTGTACCTGGTGGGAGATCAAGTGTATGCTGAGAGTCGGTTCTGGGTATCTTTTCTCAGTCCTCAGGACTAAGCATGTGTAGTGGAACCTGTCAACCTGTTCAGCCTCTGCTCTCAGTACTGAAGCCAAGCACATCTGTAAGGGGTCTGAATCCTCTCTGTCTCCATCTTTAACTCCTGATGACCTTGGACAACCTACTGTACCCCTCTGAGCTTTGTTTCCTCATGCTTAAAATGGAGCCTGGAAAGGTCTTCCCCAGATGCCCTGGGCATTTAAGAAAGGTGTGCCTGTTTGTAATTCCTTCCCAGACACACACAGGGAGCTGGTGTGTGTGCATAGCCAGCCTGGCCCCATCACTCTCTCTCTTTCTTAGTAAGTCTTGGTATATCATTATACTGAGATCTCAGGGAATAAATTTAAAGAGACAAGCACTCAAGGAAAATTTTTAGAGAGCATGAATTTAAAGCCAGCCATAGCAACCTTCTGGGAAATCTGTGGGTTTGCATGGATACATGAGGCAGGCCTGGTGAGGTCTGAGTTGGTATGAGAAAACAATGGGCTGAGGGGTGATGGGGTCATGGTAACATCAGCCGGCCCCGGGGTGACTGAGGTACCGCTTGGTGCTCTTGGTGCTGACTTGGTGGCTCTGGTGGGCTTTCTATTCCCAAAGCTGAAGAAGGCAAGGGACACATCTAAGGTCCCATGGTGAGTGAATCCCAGGGGCAAAGCCTAGAGGACCCTTGGACTTCCTCACTGAGGTGAAGGACAGCTGGCTCATCCTTAAGAGAGGCCCTTAGAAGCCACAACTCAGGGCCCTCTGACCACTCACTACCCTCTCCTAGCTGACCCTTCCAGATAGACGGACAAGAAAGCCCTGGAGTGAGGATAACTCTAGACCTTCTAACCGAGTCTTGGCCCAGATCCTCTCCCTAGGATTATGGAGGAGGACACTCCACACAGGGAGTGGGGAGCACTGTGACCAGCGGGAGCCATGGCAACCATCATTGGTCAGCAGGAGACAGGATGGAGTTCAGTAAGCCCTCCTAAGGCAGAAGAAACGCCACTGGCAGGATGCTTCTAGTCACACTCAGTGACAACTGCTCTTGGTACAACGTTTCCATGAGGGAATGCCTCCTCAGAGAAACATGCTGTACCCACTTTGGAGAAAGGCAAAGTGAGGCAGAGAGAGGCAAAAGGATGGCCTTGAGGGAATCAAGGCTAAACTGACTAAGCCCGGACTGCTCTGTAGCCTCAGAACTTTTACGCCAAAGAGAGAAGGGAGAAAAAATAAAAATAAAAATAAAGGTCACAGGTCAAAGGTCAGTGGCAAGGGTGAGCTGAGGTACCCATCAGCAGCTTCTAGGATTGAGAAGGATGTCCATGTGTGAGGCCTCTCCCACAGACACCTGTTTGCCTCTGAGGCCATTTCCCTCCCTCAAGCCTCCGCAGCCAGCATCTTCAACAGAATCCCGATGGCTTCAGGTGGGAGTTGCTGGATTCCCTGACCAGGTCTCTGATCAGCTCATACACATCTGAGTTGGTCTTGGGCTCCAGGGTGTTTCCATGCCCACACCCCACACCCATCAATGTCTCCAACCATCCCTGGGGAATCTAGGTGCACAGAGCCTGGAGAACGAGTGTCTCAAAGCCTTATGTATACTGTGGTTCCATGTCTGAGAGCCCCAAGTTCTTGGGTTCCTTCTTACCTGAGAGGGGTTCTGATCCACTACAGCCACCATAGTTCCCGGGGAGGACTCTGGGAGGTCAAAGGGCACAGGAATGCCTTCCTAAAATTCACAGGAAGTAACCATTAGTCCCCTCTGTGAACTCAGTGGTCGAAAAAGGGAGGGAAGTCTCCATCACTAGTAAGCCATTCTTTCAGAGTTAGTTTTAAAGACATTGTGAAATATGCACGGACCCAGAAGTGGACCACAGGCTCCAGTGTCATGCCCAGACCAAAGATACTTGTGAGCAATAGCAAAAAGGTCTCCGGTGCCAAGGCTTCAAGGCAGTTTTTTCTATAGACTATATACTATCCCCAATGATAACAGATATACAAGTATCCATCTCAGTTTTCCAATGGGATGAAATAATGGATCAGAGAAAGTGGTTAAGTTTTCTAAGGCCACACAGCCAATCTGCCAGAGTTAGAATCAGGCTCTCCAACCCACAATTACTCGTGTCTGGTCCATGTTGGCTGAAACCAAAGGAATGACCGCAATATGGCTGCTTCTATCACCTGCCCCCGGCACTCGCTGAAGGAGCATCTGGGTTCCCGACCTCGTTGTCACACAGGTGGTGGACATACAAGGTGGTCATCTCTCTTTGTTGTCTACTGGGGCTTGTGTATTCCTCTGTGCTGATGGTTTGGGTGTCTTCCTTCAGACGGCCAGCATGGGAATATAAAGAAAGGGGCTTTTCTGAGGAAACTGGGCCCTAGTGGCTCACATGTAAATGGTTTATGGGTATAGCTCAGAGCATATACCTGTTACTCTGTTAGTAATGGCTGCTGTCCTCCAGAGAGAGCACTCAGCCCTGTATCTGTACACAGCAGCAGCTCCTGAGGGGCTGTCTGCACCGACGCAGAGATAGAGGAAGCCAGAGAGGAGCAAGGTGACTCAGGCCACCTGGGGTAGATCTCCACCCCATCTGTTTGGCCTCACCCCTGGGCACAGGCCTGGGAGGCTCCAGCCCAACAGACACACACCTCTTTGTATCTCTCCAGAGTAGAGACAAAGGTCCTGTGATAGAACAGCAGCTGCAGACGTTCCTGGGCATAATTGTAACACAGCTCCTCGAAGGTAGCCGCCCGTTCCTTGCCCTGGTGCCGAGGATTTTGAAAGCCTGGAGTGTCGACCACCATAATGGAAGCCATAGACAGATGGTGGGAGGAGAAGGACCTGGGAAGAGAGGAGAGGGGCTCCGAGCTGACGTGGCATCTGCTAGGTCAAGCTTTCCCCATAGCAGAGATGGAGAAACTTGGGTAGCATTCTAAGGGGATTTGGAGATCTGGCTTCAAATCTTAAGCTCACCATTTATAGGCTGTGTGACCCACCGGCGCCTACCCGAGACAAGTAACTTAACCTCTCTGAGCATGGCTTTCCCCAGCTGTTAAATGGTGACAGGGATGAGCTGGTCCCCTGCTGCCGTAAAGGAAACCAGGAAACCCGGGTTTAAGTGTCAATGCCAGCCCTGATGTGAGGCTTTCAGCAAACATGACTTTTCCATCAGCCCCAAGTCAGAAGCCACCTGATAATGTCCCTCTCCTTCCCCGGGGCACAGCACAGTTGAGAAACCATTTTGTGTATGTTTTATAGAGTTGTTTTTTTTTTTCCTTAAAGCTTTCACCTCCTCGGATGTTTCCAATGCTTCTGTCAAGGGTGAACAGCCTGGGCTACTCTGATGAAAAGACAAAATGGGATAGAAAAGTTCTGAAGCAGTCCCTAGCAGGCCACCATCCCACTCAGCAACAGAGGGGCTGTGTGTCTCTGGGGAGCCGTCTGACCTCTGATGCTCAGCTGTGAGATAATTAAAGGTAGAAACTTTAACCCCAAAGGCTTCGGGCTGGGAGAACGAACATTACAGCGTGCCCATTGCTGTGACTACGCAGCTTGCCCTGTGATTGGTGCTCAGCCAAGTCCTCAACTCTCATCACCGCGGGCAACGTCTGAGGTCAGATCTAGAGAGCATGCTTTGAACCTCAGTTCTCACTTTTGTTTGTGAAGATTTTTCTATCTATAAAGTGGGGTCAAGTGGGACAGCCACCATGGAGACCACTGTGAGAAGAGGGTGAGGTTGGAGAGGCAGGCACTGGCTAGAGCCCATAACCATCCTGGGGACCTTCTTCCTCATCAAATCCTCTTATTGTGGAAATGCCGGCTTGCCATCCAGGAGAGGCGGCCTCTCTGCCTCAGTTCACCCCCTAGATCTGAGCACAGCCCTCCCTTCCTCTAAGCACAATGATCCCTTGCCTTCTAGATAAGGTGTCTGTGCCTTCAATGGATGGTAATTACTCAGTCAGAGATAGAGGGAGATGATTCCAAGACCCCAGTGACGAGATCCCGACTGTGGCTCACGGTTGCTATGCAGCACTTCATCCCTTAACAGGATTCAGAATCCTAATTATGCTGTGAGCTCTTGCAAAGAGGGAGACCCCCTCCCCGTGTTCCCCACGGGCCAAACTGGAACTGATCAGTGGGTTTCTGAGAAGGCTGGGCTCAGGGCAAACCTGGACTTCCGCCCACAGGCTACCCTACCGTTCTGCCCTTCCTATCGGACACTCAGCAGGAGAAGCTAGAGAAATCAATGACAAGGGCCTCTGGAAGACCGCAGTGGATGGTAGCATCTTGCTGGATGACTCCTCCCACCCCTCCCCCCACCCCTACACTTCCCTGTCTCACCCGCACAGTGGGCTACTGTGAGCAGTAAACACCACAAGGCAGGTCAAATCATTGTGGCCATCCCCAGACCTTAGCAGATGTCCCTAAATCTGTAACTTTTTATTGGTGTATGTGTAAGGGGGTGAACATGTGTGTGCATGTGTGTATATGCACGGGGTATGAACATGTGTGTGCATGTGTATATATGCATGGGGTGTGAACATGTGTGTGCTTATGTGTATATGCATGGGGTGTGAACATGTGTGTGCTTGTGTGTATATGCATGGGGTGTAAACATGTGTGTGCTTGTGTGTATATGCATGGGGTGTATACATGTGTGTGCTTGTGTGTACATGTATGCGGGGTGTGAACATGTGTTCAAGTGTGCACATGTATGTGGGGTATGAACATGTGTGTGCATTGTGTGAGGGGTGTGAACATATGTGTGCAATATGGGGTTGTGAACATGTATGTGCATGTGTGTGCATCTGTGCATTGTGTGAGGGGTATAAACATGTATATACATGTATGGGTTGTGCACATGTGTGAGGGGTGTGAACATGTGTGTGCACATGTATGTGCATGGTGTGTGTGTATCCATAATGTGTGTATGTGTTTGTATGTACATATAGAAGCCAGAGGTCCTTGTCATGTGTCATCTGCCATTTCTCTTCCCCCTGCTTTTTGAAGCAGTGTTTCCTCACTCGCTGAACCTGGAGCTCAGTGCTTTCCCTCACCAAATGGTCTGCCTGCCTTCACCCCCACCCCCCAACGCTGGTATTACAGATGTGTGCCTCCATGCCTGGCCCTTTCAGGTGAGTGGTGAGTTCTGAACTTTGTCCTTTGGCTTTAGTGGGAAGAACTTTGCCCACTGAGCTGCGCTCTCAGTCGCTGCTGTTGGTATTTTCACAGCGGAAAAACTTATTTCAATGAATTGCTTGCTTCTTCTAATCTCCTGAGGACATGGCGACTTTAGAGTTGTGGGAACCAGAGAGGTAAATGGACTTGGTGAAGTCACACAGCCAGGATGGGATTTAAGCTCAGCTCTGCCCACCTTAGAAGCCCTTCCTCTGCTCAAAATATGCCACTCTGCAAGATGGCCCTGGCTTGTTTCCACTAAGCGCTGCAAGAGGCCTCAGCCAGACCAGAACACTGTTACCTGTTGATGAGGGAGACCACAGCCACGAAGAGTTCTTGGTACAGGCCAGAGGCCATCCCCTCTACACACTCCACACCTGTCATCTTCAGCCCTGTCATGGGGAGACAGAAAGGGATAAGTAAATGGAGGTCATGACCTCTCCTGAGGCCAAGGGCCTTGATACCAGGTAGCCAGGGTCACCACAGAGAAGAGACACTCACTCTGCTCAAATAATGTGCCCATAGTTTAAGGTCAAGATACAAACATCCATGGTCCACATTATTTTAATTTATGTCTCCATTAAGAGGCTGTGTGTGCCCTGAAGTAAGGAACCATCTGAGGATGGCGCACAGCATGGAAGCACGTTCATTTGTCTTTTTCCTCTACAAGCAGTCACAGGTTCATTCTCGGACTCCATCGCTTCACTCCTAAGATTTTACTCAGGTGAGAGTTCTGAGAAACAGAGCAGTGTGGCTTTACAATGTCCTCTGATTTTTTAAGTTGGCCAGAATCGCTTTGTTTTGATAACTCGGCCATCCAGGCAGAGCAAATGGCCAGAAACCGGGACTCCATCCATGCAGAGGTGCAAGTCAGGCACAGAACAGTGGCAGACAGCAACAGAGGCATCCTCCCCAGTGCTAGAGGACTGGAGAGCCTAGCAGGCCTCGGGCGTGACTGAGCACAGGGTCACAAACACGTTTCACTAAAGCAGCTGGCCTTAATGAGGCTGTGCAGTAGAGAGCGGCCAATCATAGCTCTTGACCTCCCACTTAGCTCCCTTCACAGAATTAGAATCCATTGCCCCTCAAGACAAATACTTCTGGTTGCACATTCTTGACAGCCTGCCCACTGCTGCTCTCAAGCCTTCCCTATCCCTCCTTTATCTCCATCCCCACCCTAGGCTGTTGCTAGGCAACCCACGGCCTCACAGTATTGATCTGAGGCACACAAGTCCCCTGTCTGCTTAATGTCTGTCTCTGAGACCTTTGCTGGACTGACCAACTCAAACTCAAGAAGTGCTGTCTGTCTGTCTGTCTTGAGTGTGTACTTTGCACCTGTCTTTCCCACTCATGCTATAAGCAAGCATCTGTGTATGTGTGTGTGTGTGTGCATACACAAACATGCAGTTCATGTGTGTGGTGTGCTACAAATGGGACAGCAGAGCACAGGCCCATGTATGCACTTATGTGCATGCCCATGTATGTATTTATGTATACACCCGTGTATGTATTTATGTGCACACCCATGTATATATTTATGTACACATCCATGTATGTATTTATGTGCACTCCTGTATATTTATTTATGTGCACACTCATGTATATATTTATGTACAAATACATATATGTATTTATGTGCACTCCTATATATTTATTTATGTGCACACCCATTTATATATTTATGTACACATCCTTGTATGTATTTATGTGCATGCCCATGTATATATTTATGGACATATCCATGTATGTATTTATGCACACACCCATGTTTGTATTTATGAAACAGAAGAGGCATCCACCTTAGTTAGCTCCAGGGACCCCCAGAGTCAAGAGCTTTGTCCCCTAGAGCTAGGTCAAACAGATTCCCATTATCACCACAAGCCCTGCTGTCTGACAAGCGCTGCTTACAGAGAGTTTGCATGCTTCCCTGGGTCCTAGGGCTCTCATGTTCTGCAGGCACAGCCTCAGGACCCAGCAGACGGGCTATGGTGAGTACAGACCTTTCACCAGCTGCTTAGGCCCAATCCAAGATGCCCCTTGGGCTTTCTGTGTCACCTTAGTGTCTACCCTAGACCCAGCATTTGCCACCCCATCCCACTCCCACTCCCATGTTTCTGGTCCAGTATGTCGCCTGTCATCTAGTGGCTGTGTATGTCTGTGTGATGGGGTGGTATTACATGTTCATGTAAGTGTATGTGTGTACACATTTAGGTGTTCATATACAAGTGTGTGAGAGTATTGCATGCATGTGTCTGTGTGTTAGGGGTTACATGTTTGTGTAGGTGTGTAAACACATGCACACATACTGGCATGTGCACACAAGAGTGTGTGTGTGTGTACATGTGTGCATACATGTGTGTATGTGTATGTTTTTGTGTATGTGCATTGTGTGTACATATGTGCATGTGTATGTTTGTGTGTATGTGCATATTTGTGTATGAGTGTGTGTGCATGTCTGTATGTGCATGTGTATGAGTGTGTGTGCATGTCTGTATGTGCATATGTGTATATGTGCATGTATGTGTGAGTACATGTAAATGTATGTATACATGTGTGTATCTGCACACTTATGTGTTTGTGTGTGTGTGTGTGTGTGTGTGTGTGTGTGTGTGTGTGTGTGTATGCCAGAGGGTGATACTGGCACCTCACTCCATCACTTTGTGCCTCACTTTTTGACACAGGCCTCTCCCTGAGCCCAGAACTCATGCAGTGGCTCCCAGGTGGCTCTCTGCCTCCTCGGTGCTGGTCCCACTGCTCTGCCCAGTTTTCAGGAGGGTTCTAAGGATTCAAACTCAGGTCCTCATGCTTGCACGGCAGGAACTCTCCCCATTGAGTCATGCCCCAGCCCTCGCCTGTGATGTCTACAGTTTCTCAGCTTCTCCTCCTAGTCACTGCTCAGCTTTTCACACTTCCAGAGAGCAAGGCAAGCCACGCCCTGCCTCGTTAAGCCACTCTTTAGCTTCTCTGTGTGCCCTCCATCCTCTCTCCATCTCCCTCAGCACACCAGCCTCGCTCTCATCCCTCACACAGGTATGTCTGCCTCCACTGCCTGTCAAGATCATCTCACAAACACAAAGCCCTGGGTGCTGCCTGAGTGTCCCATCTCCCCGAGTGCAGGGCCCTCCCAGGGCTCAGTGGCCTCCTTGGTTCCTGACCAGAGTGAACCGTTTTGACCATAAACACTAGACAGGGAGGAATGATTTCCTTGTCTGCCAATGCAGGCTATCCCTGGCATTCACACATGTGCACAGGACACTCAAAGGAAGTCTTAATGAACACAAGAAAACACGGGAAAGCATGAGGTGCGGCTACTAGTGCAGCCACAGCAAGATCCAGCCCTCCCCTCAACTCCCCCCCCCCCCAGTGTAGCCTTGAGGACTCCATACCTGAGCAGGTCTCGTTGTCCTGCAGGCCCTGGCGCTGCGGCCCTGACGTCATCTGCTCGATAATCTGCCGTAGGTGGTGCTTGAAGGTGGCGGTGTTCAGTTCCTCGTAGTCACAGCCCAGGGCCTCAGCAGCGTGGTTGGCCCACTCAAACCGCATGAACTGCTTCCGGCCCACTGCACAGAGGATGGGGAAGAGAGGAGGGGTGAGATGCCAGGCACAGGGTAGTTGCATGCCCGAGAACACCTCAGGGAGTCTCGCCTCTTCACACCCATTGTGTTTATTTTTTTAAGCTGTTAAAGATAACATAGAGAAACACATTAAATGGAGATAGGGTAGACTTGGAATATATCCACCTATGTATGTATTTATGTGCACCCCCATGCATTTACTTATGTGCATGCCCATGTATACATTTGTTTTTCTGTTTTTTTGTTTTTTGGGGTTTTTTCTTTGTTGTTGTTGTTGTTGTTTGGGTTTTTTGAGATAGGGTTTCTCTGTGTGCCCTGGCTTTCCTGGAACTCACTTTGTAGACCAGGCTGACCTCGAACTCAGAAATCCACCTGCCTCTGCCTCCCGAGTGCTGGGATTAAAGGCGTGCGCCACCACGCCTGGCACCCATGCATACATTTATATGCAAACCATGTATTTACTTATGTACATACCCATGTGTGTGCTTATGTACATGTCCATGTATTTATTTATGTGCACGCCCACTACCTTTTGACCCCTGCCTGCCCACTCAACCACACAGCCACTTCCCCGATTACCCAGCCACACATCCAACCAGCCCATGTTTACTGAGAACCTTTGACATGAGAGCAAGTCACACATGGTAATGACCCTCTCACAGCTTACAGTCCAGGCAGGGGGTTGAGCAAGAAACAAGCAGACAGACAGACAGACAGACAGACAGACAGACGGTGAGATAACCTCAGGTGGTGCATGCTGCAGGGAGAGACTAGCATGGACACAGAGAGATGGCAGTTGTGTTAGCATGTGCTGCTAAGAGGGACCCTGGGAGGATGTGACAGTGGACTCAGTTGTGATCAGGAAGGAACTTAGAGAATAGGAGTCCGTAGAGAGGCCCTGAGGCAGAAATGAGTGTGGTGTGTCACAGAGGGGCATAGCAGGGAGGAGGGCATAGAAGTAAAGGCCATTTAAAACAACCTGACTTTGTGTAGCTCGGAGCTTACTTACAAGCTTAAGTAAAAAAAATGAGGAACCATCCCACAAGAGGAGGTGAAGTCATTTCTAAAGCACTGTCACAGTAAGAGAGCAGGGAGGGGGTGGTGATAGGGCCCAGCAAGTGAGGGGCTTGCCACCAAGCCTGAAAGACCAGAGTTCAATCCCCTGAACCCTCAAGGCAGAATGCTAGGACTAAGTCCTGCAGGTTCTCTGCACAAGCCACACAAAGAAATAGATGTTTTCAAATTATTTTAAATTACATGACAAACAGGAACGTAGTCTGCTGGGGATCTCAACAGGACAAGGAGCTGACATTTTCCAAATTCCCTTCAGTAGCTGTGGGCTGATGTTGTGGCCCAAATACAAATAACTGACTAATTAAAACAAATCACAATGAGCTCCTTTCAGGGGTTCTGTCTCCTTGCAAATGTGTTTCTTTCTCTGAAACAGAGTCTCAGCTACCCCACAGTCTGCTAGGGCCCGGTGGGCCAAGTAGACAACTGAACAATCGGTCTTGGGGAGAAATGAGAACCCTGGGGGAGATTCTCTCCATGACTTTAACCAGCCTGAACTTGCCCCCCCCCATCACCACCTTCACCTCTGGGGCGCTGTTGTGGACAGCGAGGTGGACGTGGGTGGTTGCTATTGCTTAGAGGTGACAAAACGCACTCAGAGGATCGCAGGCCAACACAGAGCCACCAAGTGGAAGAACCTGCAGTCCCCTGAAGCTCACCCATCCTTCAGATGTCACCTAGCACATCATTAGGACCCAGGTACACGGTCCCTGACATGAACCGAGCCATCTATTTCTCTCAGACAAACACGTGTAAAGGGAGACGTTAGTTCTCGTTCTCCGATGAGAATCGCTGTCGCCTGTCACAAGAGAGAAGTAGAAACACACACACACACACACACACACACACACACACACACACACACACACACGAGACACGGGCGCCAGCAGGCCATTAGATTCTAATTAGATCTGTTGCCTCCGCGCTGCTGAAGCCGGCTCTCTCTTTCTTAAAAAGGGAGCTGAGCAGGCACTGGAGAGGAGCCGGATGGTCCATTTACCCCTGGATGAGGCCAGACCAGGGGGGTGGGGGTGGGTGGCGGGAGGGGGCTGGGAACAAGCTAACAGGAGCTGGCTTCCCCACTGGTGTATCCTCATCTTCCGCGCCTCCTCCCCCACCCCACCCCACACCACTGTGCACATCTGCCCTGGAGTCTCTACCCTCTACCCTCTACCCCACCCCACCCTCACCAGAGGTGAAGCTGAGGGGGAGGTTGGTGGTGAGGTTTCTGGGAGGAGCCACAGGAGGCCTGCTGGGGGCGTGGCTAGTAGCCCAGGTGCTGATCCCAAACTGGTTCAGACAGGAGCAGCAGCTCCGGGCATCCCAGGAAAGCCAAGGACTCTGAGGAGCCACCCGAGCGGGAGAGAGAAGGCCCTGGCTAAGATCACAGCTTCAGATTCCAATTTCCACCACTGCCATTCGCGGATGACCACTATTCAAGCACAATTATGACCTTTGACAGGTCGTGAGAGCTCCCGAGATCCCTTTAGGCTCAAGGACTGGGTGGAGAAGGCAGGCATGCCCTGTACACTGTCGCCGCCGTGTCTCCACCTATAAACTCCAGGGGGCGCTCTTGGCCAGGCATTGGCTGTGAAGGGGGCCCAGCTGCAGGTCTATTAGCTGCTTCAGGAAGTGGTTGTCTGGTCTTACACCAGGAAAACGCTAGCATTGGGAACCAGCGTTCCCTCTAGGGGCCTTCAGTTGACTAAAGCTACTTCTCTACTGAAATGGGGTCGTGGGTTATCCCAGCGTCTGCTACTAACCCCCTCTAAGGACATTGTTGTGCTTCTCAGAAGGACCCCACTGAGGTTGGGGGAGGGGGACATGCCCCAGCATCTAGAGAAACAGGGACATACCTGTGTGGCCGTCAGTTAACAGTAATGATAGCCATTGAGATTTTCGTGGAGTCTACGTTCCAGGGACACTGCCGGGATGCTCACAAACCCTCCAGGAGAATGTGACCAAGACACACAGACAATTTTCCTGCCCAGCATGCTAGAGGAAGCGAGCAGGGGCCTGGCCAGGCCCTGTGCAGCAGCGACTCCACTATTCTGTCTTCCATGGATGCTGAGGGCTCATTACTGTCACAGGACCCCCTGATAAGTCACCCAGGGAGGAACGAGTCCAGGAGTGGATGAGCTGAATGGCTGACGGCCAGCTCTGGCCACTCTGTCCCCTGCCTCTCCACCAAGACTTGGAAAAGAGAATGTATGAGCGCCGCTTTACCCAGAGAAACCAGCCATCTGGACCCTCAACCCACCATCAGGACAGCAGGACATCAAGCTGAAGATAAAACAGAAGGGAGCTGAGCAAAGAGGGTGAGGTAGGGGCTGTCAAAGAGAGAGGTTGGAACTAGTTCTGACAGGGACAAGGTGTGTCTCTCCCTGCCCCCAGCCTGCTGCAGGGGGTTGCCCACATTTGCTGGATGCTCTTCTCAGCACCAGCTAGAATTCCCAAAGCTGCGCCTGGGGTATCCCCCTGAGTGCAGAGGTCATTCCCCGCCACATGTTGGACTGGCAACCATTTCTTGGGTTTCTGGTATAAAACAAAACCCCTCTGTAGCCGGAGGACACGCAGCCCCATGCATGCTCCCCATATTTCAACAAGCCCCTTCTGGCACTTCTAGGCTCCTATCTCACGTGTACCCGTGTCCCGGAACACCTGCTTCAGCATCTTGCCCTCAGCTAGCAGAGGAGAGGTTCGGGAGAGCCACCCACCCGTGATCACAGACACCAGTGTCCAGCTGGGTTTCCCTTTAAATGATGGCGGCCTAGGAAAATGTCCAGAGAGGAAGCCAACCTCTCAGCAAGCTGCCTTCTCTCCTGCTGTCATTTTGCCCCCACCCCAGGCTACTTGCACTGTCTAAATGAGGCCAGGCTCAAACCAGCAGTCACCTAGACAGGGCAGGGATGACCCAGGGATGACCCGGTGATTCTCAGTGGCAACAGAGGTGTGGAACAGGGCAGGATGGCCTCAGAGTTGGGTGTCTGTCTCCCCAGAGTTTATCTAACACACTAGATGAAACAAAGGCTCAGACATGACCCAGTCTGTAAAGGGAGGGCATGAGATGGGACACCCCCCCCCAGCACCTATGAGAAAAAGCCAGGTTTATCAGCACAGGCATGCAATCCCAGCTGAGACAGAAGCCTGTAGCTTGCTTAGCCAAATAAGAATGCCCCAAATTCAACGAGAGGCCTTGTTTCAAAATAAAGGGTGGAAAGAGATTGAGGGAAAGCAGCCAAAGTCTCTTCCCAGGTCACACACCGAGGGAACCGATCCCTGTACCATACCCCTCCCTGGTTAAGTGTCATCTCTATGGGACGTCTCAGGGCCTTCAAAGACACTTTTGTGAGTCTCCAGCAGGTGTGTGTGTGTGTGTGTGTGTGTGTGTGTGTGTGTGTGTGTGTCTTTTCAGCCCAAAGTAACCTCAGGATGCCTTCACAGAACCTGCAACAATTCCCAGGTCCCATTAGACAGTGTTCTGGGAAACTCTGGTTCAGTTGAAAGAGACCCCATGGTTACTCTGTTTCCAGAGCCACCAGGCAGGCAACACAGGTAATGAGAGGAGGACTGAGAGGGAGAAGGGCAGGAGTGAGCACAGATCCTGAGGCTGCAGAGTCTGGGACTCAAATCTACTCTCAGGGGCAAGATTTGTAAAGGAGAGGGGGAGAGAAGAGGGGAAGGAGGAGGGGGAGTGATGAGGGAGAGTGAGGACAGAGAAGGGAAGGATAGAGAGGGAGGGGGACAGAGGAGGGAGGGAGAAGGGAAAGGGAGAGGGAAGACAGAGAAGGGAGGGGGGAGGGAGGAGGAGGACAGAGAAGAAAGGAGGGAGGGGGAAGGAGGAGGGAGAGAGGGAAGGAAGCAGCAAAAGAGATGGGAGAGAGAGGAGGGAGGAGGGAGGAGGGAGAGAGCATGCACACAAGCCTATAACGGCACAGCTATTGTCCCTGCACACCGTGGGTTCAATTGCTATCAATTACCGTGACCTCCTGCATTTATTAATAACCGAGTTGTTCCTCCTTCCAACAATAGCTGAGCTGTTCCTGAATTACTCAACATTATGGGACTTATTTATAATGCCAGAGCATCTGGCTCCCACTGCCTCATACAGAGATTTACAATTCTGAAGCCCAGAGAAGACAGAGGCCACCTGCAGAGAGGAGATAAGCTGGGGCTGGGGCTCTGCCACAAGAAGGAGTTGGCTATGGAGACAAAGCGGGCCAGGTTCAAATCCCACCTCCACCACCACCTGGTGCCAAGCGATGCCCTGAGAAGCAAGGTTGACTATCTGCCCCTCAGTTGCCATCTTTCTCAAAATGAGGACTGCAGGGGTCAGAGGGGAGCGTGTGTGGAGATGTGGCAAGGCTGTGGATACCGGCTCCACACCCAAGCCGTGACCTGCCCCTCACCTGAACCATCCACCCTCAGAAAAGAGGGATCGGGAGCAAAAGGTCAACCACAGAAGCATCCAGGAAGGAGGTCTCTGTCTAGAAGGGCTATCACAGGCACTGTGGGAAATGACCCCTCCCCCACTCTTAAAGAGATTCCTGCTCCACCCACAGGCAACAGGGTCCTGCCCACCCACATGGCTCCCTCTTGCCTTGGAGGAAGCCAGCACCCGCATCACCTCTGCTGAACATACATCTGCACAGAGAACCATCTAGAAACTGCTGCAGGAGTTACACATTGTGTTCTGGGAGGTGACAGTCCCATGGGAAATCCAGATGAGGTGACTTCAGACTGACTCCAGCAGGCTTGCTTTGGTGTAGGGTTTCTCAGAGTCTCTAGTGTACCCTGTACACTGAGAATTCACAAGGGGAGGGAATAGTCCCTGCGGAGGTCTCCCAAAATGACACAACCAAAATTTCAGGGGGCGGTGGCCGACAGGGACTCTTCATGGCTCCCACAAAGAGATTGTGGGAAGAGCCAAAGGTCAGATGTCCTAAGACAGTTTCAGCCTAGCTGTGATATTTCAAACAATATCTCTTACTGGGCCTTGGTCTTTTCATCTGTAAATGGGTTGGCTGCTTTCCCACTGGCCATTTAAGAGTGAAGGTAGACTTGTAAGGTAAAGCCAGCTACACAGGGCACTCAGGAAGACATTGGTCAGAGGGTGTCACACAAGATGACAGCAGACCAACAGTAGAGCTGTGAGTGACTTGCCTGAGGCCACTCTGCTAGAAAAGCAGACACCAGGAGGGACTTCAAACTACCACTTTTCAACAGCCACATGCTCTTTGCAACAGCAGGCCACCGGGGGTCACTCAACACATCCGTTAGAAACTACTTAATCACCCCCATCAATGTTATGACCATTATCATAACCACACTGCCATCAGCATCACCACAACCCTCATTACCACCATCAGCACCACCTCACAACCATCAACACCACTATCAGTACCATCAGCAGCACTTTGCGTGGGAGTAAAATTGCTTAAGCAGCACTTCCCACCGGGTGACCACTAAGTGACATCAGCTTCCACTATTATTCAGAGAAACAGAGTCTAAAAGCACAGGGCTTTCTCTGACACACTGAACCCCAGAGCCCCCACACTGCAGCCTCCCCACTCACCCCGGAGGCCTGGAGCTGCAGGGAGCTCTGCCTTCCAGCCCCAGCCACTTCGGGGAGTTCATTTTTCAGAAACTTCTAATTGTTTCCATCCCAGAACAGCCATCCCGGCTTAATGAATGAATTCAATATGCTCAGAAAATGCAGAATAAATCCTCGCCTGTGGCCCAGAATAGGCCTGCTGCACAGCTGCTGGGCCAGAAGCCAAGCCACCAGCTGGGACAGGGCGGACAGGCGCAGATTTGGCCTTAAGAAGCACGTGGGAAGAGGGGGACAGGGAGGAGCTGGGCCTCAGGAGCCCTGGGCCGGAGGACAGAGAGATGGAATCGCCCCCTTCCCTAGTCACGTGACAGCCCACAGCTGTCCATCTACCGTGCCAGGGAAGGGCTTTGGGTGGGAACTCAGACTTGGCGTCACATGGAGAAAGAGGATGAAACAGTTATGCGGACCCTGCTCACGACAACTCCACAACCTGGAGCAGAGTTTCTTCCCTGCCTGCATCTGTTCTGTAGGTTTGGTGCCTGTAGGACCCCGCCCCCCCAAACCCCCGGGCCAACCCGAGGCTGAGCCAGCTTGGAACTCTCCTCCCCCCACCCAATCATCCTCATAGTTTAGTGTAGAAACAATGAGGTGGTGTCCCCAGGCAGCTGGGGGCCTGAGAGCCCATAGACACAGAGGCGTGGAAGGAAGGGAGATAGGGAGTGGGGAGAAGGTGGCCTGTGTGATAGCACTTGCTGCTCTTGCAGAGGACCTGAGTTCGGTTCCCAGCACCTGTGTGGAGGCTCACGGCTATCTAAAACTTCAGTTTCAGAGCATCCCATGCCGTCATCCGGCCCCCAAGGGTACCAGGCATGCATGTGATGCAGGCAGACACACAGGCGAAACAGTCAAACACATAAAATAACTGAAGCAACCAACCGAGCCAAACGAAACAGCAATGGCAAAAGTGGTAAGAGAAAGGAGAGAAAGAAAGGAGGCTCGATGGGGAAGAAGGGAGAAAGGGAGTCTAAGTTTCGCTCTGGGGATGTGACAAGTGCCATGACCAAACCCACTTAGGGGAGGTAAAGGCACTGTTCAAGACCTTGTCTCCCTTGAGAGCAGCAGGGCATGGGAAGTGGAGGGCCTTTGCTCGCTAGTGTGGAATCCCTTCGTACTGTTTTCCGGTTCTCATAGACACTAATTTTGAGTGGACCCGCCGTGGTTAAAGAGCAGAGAGACAGACACCCTAACCGGAGCAGGGAAAGCGCTGCCTTTTACCCATGCTCCCTCCTGTGCTCAGAATGCCCCCAGCCTAGAGGGCCCCCCCGCCCCTCCGCCCCTCTGCCCCTCCTCCCCTCTGCCCCCCACACCTCCACACTTCTGACCCTCCACCCCACCACGCCTCTGCGCCTCCGCCCCTCCACGCCTCCGCCCCCCCACCTCCACACCTCTGACCATCCACCCCACCACGTGTCTCCGCCCCCCCCTCCTCCACCCCTTCACACCTCCACACCTCTGACCCTCCACCCCACCCCTCAGCTGACATCCCTTATCCCCACTCGCACTGATTCTGCCAGTGTCCGACAGAAGATGGGGTTCCGGGCCCTTGTCATTAGAAACCTCTGTGCAGCGACCCTCTCAGGGTCCCAAATTACAGCCCCATTCATTCAGGGCCTGGCATCTTTATGACGGTGGCGGGGAGGTAGTGATGGCCTTGCACTTCACTCTTCCCCACCACAGCCCTTACTCGGGCTTATATACGACCTGACTATGTCATATATTAGGCAGTGGGTCAATGCCAAGCAGGCTGGCGAATTTAATGAAGAGCAAATAAATTAAACACACTACTGGCCTTCACAGAGAAAAGAGGCCAAGCCACCTAAGCCGTAGACAATAAGCGTCCCCCAGCTTGGCTGCCAGGCTGGATTCTAAATGCCACGGTCCTCTCTGTATAGCAATGAGGGTCGGCAAGCACAGTGACACATGGCTCCACTTTCTGTGGAAAGCGATGAGGCCACAGAGTTTGGGGAGCTGACTGATGATAGTCACAAGTTTCCTCACCAGGAAGGACTTCCTACTGATGACAGTCATATCTGGATTAAGAAGATCTGCGGGGCTGTAAATGGTCTGGTTAAACAGAGCCAGTCTCATAAGTGTGCTGGCTTGGGCATTACTGTCACATTAGGCAGAGGACAACATTGAGTCCCCAAGGACAGAGAATCACCTTTACCAAGAAGGCAGACTGGTCCCAGGAACACCTGCAGCCTCAACTTACAGTTATCCCCCATTCTGCTCAGGTCAACTCCCAAACAGTGTTGTTGGGGACATCAAAGGGTTGGTGGAACCAAGGAAAGACTCATAAAAAAGAGGGTGGTTCTCCGAGCACCCAGAATGCACCTTGGCATGAGCACAACCAGGCAGACGCAAGAGAACCGTAGAGACAGTCCCCAAGGTCAACACTTCCGGGTGCTGTGGGGTTTGGCATCACAGAACAACCTCTCTGAGCCTTGGTATCTGGAGCTTGGGTCGCCATGGTCGCATGTCAATCACTTTGCCAACCGAGCCACCTCACAGTCCCAGATCATCTTACTGGAAGAAAACCGAAGCTCTGAGCTTCCCTGCAGCAACCTCTGAACTCTTAGGCATGGCACAATTTGCAGGAATCCAGTGGACACCTCTCAGTTAAGAGCATCAGTGAAAACTGTCACACTCAGTCACCTCACAAACCCCTCATGATGAGACACTCCCTCACCCCCAACCCTGCATCTCCCCACCGGACCACAACCACTGGTTTCAACTAGCAGGATCCAGCTTTCTGAAGCAGGTCGAGGAGGCAGAGTCAGGATCCTTGATTAATGAAAATGAGCCTAATATATTTCAGAGCGATCTGTTATGACACAAAGCAGAGACGTTTACACACACGACTGTGGATTTTTAATAGCTGATTCTAGAACAACCCATTATGAAATCTTCCAAAGCAGAAAAATACAGTAAATCACGGGGCAGGGCTTCCGAACAGACCGATGGCAGTTCTCCATAAAATAATGTGGAGGGGGAGGTGGGAGGGGGAGGCAGAAGGAATTACTGCCCTAATCATGAGTTAATAAAATATTTATAGACATGGGTTTCTTTCTTATCATCCTGGGCATGTCCATGTGAGGGAAGCCTATGAATGCACGTTGGAGGGGATCCCCACCTGTCCCAGGAGGAGAGGGAATTGACCTGAGACCCTCTTAACCATGGCTTTACACATCAAGCCCTGGGATCTCCTTTGCAGCTGGAGGCAAAGAATACTCATTTGAGTTGGGAAGGAGGGGCAGGGTGTCTGCTGGACTGACTGGTCCACATCTGCCACTACCTCCTCCTCCTCCTCCTCCTCCTCCTCCTCCTCCTCCTCCTCCTCCTCCTCTCACTTCTCACTTCTCCTCTCCCTCCTCTCCTCCATCTTCCTCCTCCTTCTCCTCCTCCTCCTCATCATCAACATCAACATCATCTACCTCCTCTTCCTCATCCCTACCTCCTCATCCAAATCTTCCTCCTCACCCACCTCCTCCTCACCCACCACCTTCTCCTCTTCCTACTGAATCTGTCCAAAACAGCCAGAAGTTTCCTTCAGACAGCCCTCCCCATTGAGTGCAGGCTGGAGCTGTCAGTCAAGGAGTCCTGGCTTATCAGAGCTAAGAGTTGGTCATGAACTCACTACGTCTGCACTACAGGGAAGACCATCTGTGTTTGCCCAAGGACCAGTATTCTTAGAAGCTATAGAAAAGGATTTGGGAACCCAGAAGGCAACCTACATGGTGGCAGAGAAGGGGACAAGGTGACATCACCATGGGGATACGCCAGAGCCACAGAGTGGATGGGAAGGGCCTCCCTAGAGCCTTCATGGGATATGGGTGCTGAAAGCCTGCTCCAGACTCCTGGCACCCAGCACTAAGAGGGGAGAGGTTGGGCTCCTATTATTTATATCATCAGGATGACGGACATTTGTCACAGTGTCACAGCAATAGCAGAAACAAGAAGCTATTACAGCAGACCAGGCACAAATGTGTAAAGTGCTCACAGCGAGTGCAGCAAGACCAGAGCATCTGCAAGGAGGAAAGGACGGGGCAAAGATGCCCAAGCCACAGAGACACCAGGGATGAGACGTGAACATCAAGCTGTCAATCACAAACCATGAACAAAACCAACAAGAGCCCAGCATAGGCAGGGACAGCCGTCCACCACATGGGCAGCCTCTGCTCATAGCCTAGAGCTGCTCTGGCCAGAAGAAGCCACTGGCAACTCGAAGTCGTTAAAATCACATTCAGCCCAGGGATGGAGAGACGGCTCGGTGTACAAATGCCTGCTGCATTAGGATGAGGACCTGAGCCCAATCCCTGGTACACATGTGTGTGAGCCAGGCATAGAAGCCTGATGCTACCACAGAGCTGCAGAGGCAGAGACAGGTGGGTCTTTGGGTGCCTTAGCCAGCCTATTCTGACCAGGCAGCTTCACACCAGTAAGAGACCCTGCCTGAAAACCCAAGGGGGACAGAATCAGGGGAATCAATCCTAAGGTTTCCTTTGTCCTACATACACACACACACACACACACACACACACACACACACATATGCATGCACATACACACACTACACACACATACATACATATACACACACCACACACATGAAATGCATATGTGCACACATATACATACATGCCACCCACATAAGCACTAAACACACACAGGTACACACATACATGAACAGCACACACTACATGTACATGCACAAACACATACATGCATACATGTATGCTCACACAACAAACTACACTCACACACATGTATATAATGCATAGCAAACATATACATGCATACCATACACACATGCACACAAATACATGCACACATGTACATGTATATAATACATATAAGTACACAGGTACATACATGCACATACACACATATAAGTACATCACACACATATTACATACACACACACAGGCACACATGAACATCACATACACCACACACATATATCACATACACATGCACACACATGCACACATTACATGCACACACATATACCACACACATATACACATACACACATACAACATACACATGTACACACACATACCACACATATGTTCACACATGCACACATATGCATATGCACATGCTCGAGTGCGTGCGCGCGTGCACACACACACACACACACACACACACACGCACGCATGCATGCACACATACACAATTACTAACAATTGTAAACTCAACTCCTCAGCCCTGGGCTACATTTCAGGTGCTCTATGGCCCTATGTGCCTGGTGACCACTGTGACAGTGGGGGTAACTGACAGGGTCCCATCAGTGTGACAGGTTCTCGTGGACAGCATGGGTTCAAGGTCACTGAGGAACCCTGAGACACACACCACAGCAGACAGGGCAGGAGGGACCGTACCTTTGCATGCCCCTGCTGCACCCAGGTGGTAGATGGCCGCCAGCACCCGCCAGATGGCTTGCTGCTCACCCTCCGAGATGCCCAGCAGCTCCATGGCACCCTGGAGGCAGGAAAATGCGGCGGCCGCCTTCTGCTTGTCTTCAGGCTGAGGGAGGGAAAAGAAGAGAAAGGCCATGTCATGGTGGAGAGACTGGAATTCACAGCTCGGAGCCGAGGTCTGCCTGCCGGGCACACGGTCAGTTTATGACTGCAGTAAATTACCCACGGTTAAGCCAGGCTGGGTTTGAGACTTCCGGGAAGGTTGTAAATGTCGTTTGAGTCTGGTTTGGGATGCACAGCAGGTTTTATTCATTCTGGAAGGATTTATCAGGCTCCGATTTGCACCGAGCTCTGGTCTGGATGCCAAGATAAAGGAGCCTAGTGCGGCCCTGGAGCCTCTCAAGGCAGAAGAGATGGGAACATAAAAGCAGTGGGGTGTGGAAATGGCCGTGTGGCAGATCCTAGGTCTAAGCGGGGACACAGGAGAGCACAGAGAAAGAGCAGAACCTGGGGCGAGAGCTTAAAAGGTAGATACAGAAACTGATCATGTGATGGGGTAGAAGGTCTCACACGGGAGCAAGGTGACAGCCGTGACTAACCAGTGGAGGTCACATATGAGGGACGTGAAGGAGGAAGGCAGGTCAGACCCAAGACAGCCAACAGTCAGCCTAAGGAGCAACAGTTTCCCCGCCCCAATGGTTAAGGACTGAGACATGACCCCACTTAGATGTCTGGACCCACAGCAGACATCACTAATCAATCAAGATCACACTGCAAGTCAATGAATCCAGATTCACTTCAGAACGCCACCGCTGGCCACCACACCCCAAGATCTGCCCAGGAGCCGGCCTGGGGCTTGCTGGGCACCCTCTGTGGGACAAAGGGAAGTTGCTGGAGAATTTGAAGCAGGAAAGAATGGCCGACTGGGAGGTCCATGGGTTACTGAGCTTCAAGTGTCTTTTATTTTTTTCTCTTTTTTCAGATTTATAGCTCTAATTATATTTGTCTGAATATTAAAATTAATTTTGAAGTCCCGAGTATAAGCCATCTGGCCGAGGACACACTGCCCAGAGTCTGGAAGGCAGAGAAAGTGAGGCGGGAAGAGGAGCCCTTCTGTCAGTAACCCGACACAGCACATATAATGAGAGACCAATTTGTACCTGGTCCAAATAGAGAATCTGGGTGACACAGGGCAGGACAGCCTGTTAGAGCTGACAGGTCCTTGAATTCTGTAGAGTTCCACCGCCCAGAGAGGGCATGGCATAGGCCAAAGGTCACACAGCAAATTGACAGCAGGGAAGGCCGGAAGGCTTCCCCGATTCCCACCCACACCGATTCTTTTCAACTGAGAGACTCGAGAGCCTCCTCAGCCAATTGGAACAACCTCAAAGCATGCAGTGACATTGAGAGATTCGCCTTGGAAGTGTTTCAATTAACAGCAGAAGCATGTCCCACCTCTCTGTCATATTTCTGGGCCACCACAGAACCACCAAGTCCCTAGCAACCAGAAGCTGAGCCTAGCAACTACAGCTGCTCCGCCACAGCAGACAGAAGGGAGGAAGGCACCACCCAACAAAGGCTCGGTTATTTATGAGATTTCAAAGTAGCAGGAAAGGATGTACAGAGGACAGATGGTGATATTATCCTGACTCCCAATGTCAGTGAGGAGCACTCAATTTTGAATAACAGGTAGAGCCTATCACTGAGGGCAGACTCCCAGAAAGCCTCGCTCTTGTCTCTCCTTTCCCAAGTCTCTTAGGAAACAGAGAAAGTGGATTTAGAGGGAGATACATTCCTGTCAAATGTGATGAGATCCAGGATGATGGTTAGAGAGCCTATCGTTCTTTAAGTAACTCTGAGTAGTGCCCTGACCGTTCTGCTCTTGGGTAAAAGCCGTGAAACCAGAAGTAAGTCAGATGAGTGCATACATCACCCCCATGAAAACTGGGGAGCAGAATGAGAAAGGATACACAGGAGAGGGTGAATCCAGAACCCAAGGTAGGAGTATTATACAGCAAGGAAAAAGAACAAGCTAACACTATACTCACTCCAGTGTGAGGCTCCCAAAGCCAATACCAAGTCAAAGATGTCTGACCTGAAAGGTTGCTCTTTATCTGCCTTATGTCACTAGTTTAAAGTGTTTGAGGCTAGGAGAGTTCCACCCTAAGCAAGCTGCTAAGCCCATGACCATGGCACACAGCATACACATGCACATGCGCGCACACACACACACACACACACACACACACACACACACGGATGTCTTCCCTTGGGATGGCTGTCTGAGAAGTTCAGAGCGCAGCATTGCACCCCATGGAGCCTGAGACTACACCCGGCAGAGACAGCACACAGTGGGGAGATAAAGCTGGCCAGCTCGGGCCATCTTCTTCATATAAAGCCACCAATGCTGTCATGGGAGGAGCCTCAGAGTATCCCAAAGTCCCCACACCAGACATAATGATTTTAAAGCAATTTTTTTCTTCTCGCTTTGGCCCAAAGATTTATTTATTATTATATGTAAGTACACTGTAACTGTCTTCAGACACACCAGAAGAGGGCATCAGATCTCATTACAGATGGTTGTGAGCCACCACGTGGTTGCTGGGATTTGAACTTAGGACCTCTGGAGAGCAGTCAGTGCTCTTAACCACTGAGCTGTCTCTCCAGCCCGACACTACGATTTTAAGGGTTAAGTCTCCAACACTCTGGGTCTGTTCACACCCAGCAAACAGACAGCTATGTGGGAAGCTCAGGCAGGGCACAGAGGTTACAGGAGGGCTCTGTGTGTGGCTTAGAGGTGTGTGTGTGTGTGTGTGTGTGTAAGATGTGTGTGCTCAGAAGCTTGCTTAGGGTGGAAGTCACAAGAGCCGTTTCCCTTCTCCACCTGCCTGAGCCACAGGGCCACACTAGAGACCTTCAGAGCCCTCAGAGTTGCAGGCAGTACCAGCTCAGTCGCACACCCACTCAGAACTCATAAGTCTGTAGTAAAGTTTAGAACTCGGATAAAACTCATAATTGAGAATGGCAGGAGTTCTCTGGCAGCCAACCAGATTTCTGTCCTGGAGCACGTGACCATGACACCCCACTAGGAGGACCATGACAATTGGTCACCTTAGCCTGGAGCCCGGAGCTCTCCATGCTAATGAGGTATCTAGATAGGCCCCGAATGTCTAACCAGTGAGCTTCCCTTCCTAGGCATCCCTTCCTGAAAAAGGCATTTAATCTTTGGTCTACCTTGACTAAGTTGTATGCATCCTTTTCCACTATGAATAAACAGTTTGGACAAGCAAGGACTGTCTCTCCTTTATCAAGGACCGCCATGGGGAGAAGCCTTGTCTCCCCCAGAAGACCCCTCCACACCCCTGGCTCTCATCCTGAGCCTAGCCCTATGCTCTTCGCCCTGGGCTCATCTCAATGCCACCCAATCCCAACTCTTTGCAGTTCCCAGCAGCATCTGGGTGCCCAAGAACCACAGCCTCCATCCCAGCCCTGGAGAAAAGCCACAGGCTGGGGCTCCTATCTTAGACTGTGTTGAGCCTCCCCTGAGCAGCGTGTTGATGTCCCTCAAGCTCTGCACACCAACGGTGAGAAAGAAATGCAGACCCACACCACTTTAGTGGGAAAACTGAGGAGCCAAGAGGGAGAGATAACAAGTAATACTAAAACAGAGGCACAGAACAAGATCTCACAAGGGCAGCCAGGTTAAAACTCCAGACTTGTTCGTCTCCAGCTTTTTCTGAGATCACAGATGACAGTAGTAGGGTTTGGGGGAGGGGCACGGGTTCAGGGGTCACGGATAGCCAGCCGCCAGGGCAGCAGGGGCAGCTGTCTGCCCACAACTGTAGCCACAGCTGAGCCGCAGCTCACCCAGGGATGCTTTTCACCTAACTCCTGTTGCCCCAGCTCTGCTTCTACGGTTACATTGTTACATCCATGATTTCATGTATCTATGCAAACATAGGCGCCACATTGCAGGGACCACACGCTTCTCGATGACATTCACAGGATTCTCGATGACATTGACATTAGATCGCTTCTTGGCTTAATTCGCTTAACTCTCCCTCCTGCCCGTTTTCCTCAGCCGACAACCCCTTTCCCCTTTGCAGCTGCGTAAATCATGATGAACCTTACACTGTCTTTATTTATCTCTCTGTTTGTGGACACTAGGCAGCTCCAGAACTTACTGCTCTGGTCTGTTGAATGCTGCTGTGCCAGTGTCCCCATGGTATATTAACCAGGGACCTCCAAGTCAATGCCCAGCTAAGCCTGGCTTCCATGGTGACTGGACCCATTCACACTCCCTCCCACCTCGGCATACGAGAGGACGTTCCTGTCAGTGTTTGTATGTTTTTGTTGTTGTTGTTGTTGTTCGTGTTGTTGTTGTTGTTGTTGTTTTAATGTCTGCCATTCTGACTGGGTCGTTTGTGTTTCCCCTTTTGAAAAGCATCTGTTTGTTTTATTAGTTCATTGTTAATGAGTATTTTGGTTTCTCATTTTTGGAGTTCTTTGTGTATTCTAGATACAAATTCTAGATAATCCTCTGCCAGCTCTTAACACTTTGTAAGCCACATTTTTCTTTTATGTCCTGTGCCAGACAGAAGTTTTTGGGTTTATTCTTTGATTTCTGTTTGTATGTCTTCTGTGGGGTCCCCTTTGCCAGTGTTGGTGTTGTTCCCTGGGTGACTAGAGTCCTACTAAGTGTTCCCCTCCTGCAGGTCTGGAACGTGAGCTTCACGCCATCACACGACGGTCTGGGGTACATCTGAAGTTGGTGTTTTAGGAGTGAGTAGTGGGGCTTCATTCTGTATGTGGACACCCAGTTCTCCCAGATGATGTCTCTTCGCCATTGTGTGTTTTTTGATGTGGGTACACGGCTCAGATCTGAGTATGTGATTCTATCCGTTAATCAACATGTCTGTCCCATGATGTTTTCATTACCCTGACTCTGCAGATTAACTAGAAATCAGACGTGCGACGCCTCCTGCTGCCATCTTGCATTTTCTCAGGATTGCTTGACTACCCCAATCTCTCCTGCTCCTGCATGAGTTTCAGGTTTGTCTCTCTGTCCCTGAGGATTGGCATTGGAACCTGGGTTGACACATCGAGCCTGTAGGTGGCCTCTATACGGCGGCCACTTACAACATTAATCTGTCAGTCCCTGAGCGCGGGAAGTCTTTCTGTCTTCTAATGACTCCTTTTATCTCTTCCCCCAGTGTCTTAACGGTTTGCTGCCGAGGGCTCTCACCTCCTGGGTTACATTTATTGTGAGATGTTTGCTGTGGTAAATGGGGCTGAGCCCTTCATTTCTTTCTCAGACGTTGGCCATTGGCTCACAAGAGGGCTCTGCTATGTGTGTTTGTGTGTGTGTGTGTGTGTGTGTGTGTGTGTGTGTGTGTATTTGTGTCCTGCCTCTCCGCTGAGGGTGTCTGCCCACTCTGAGATTCTTGCTGGGGTCCTATGGGTCACAGAATCACACGTCTGGAAGCAATAACTGGCTCCTTCCTTTCCTGCTCTCCCCTTCTGTTGGCTTCTGTCTCGCTGTCCTGTGAAGTCTCCCACTGCTGTGCCGAGTGGGGCAGAGAGTGGACACCTTGTCTTGGTCTTCATTTCAAGGGGAAGGGTTTGGGTTTTCCCACTCAGTGGTGTGATGGGCTCTAACCCCACAGCTCTAACCTCACAGTGCTGGCCAGACATACTTCTACCCCGAGCTCTTCAGAACTTTTATCATGCATGGATGTTGGGTTCTGTCAAGAGTCCTTTCAGCATCTGTGGAGAGGATTTTGTGACCTGTGACCTCGATTCCATTTATGGGATGTATTATATTTGCCGACTCACATACACTGAGCCATGCCCGCATCCCTGGAGTGAAGACAACTTCTCATGACGATCTTTTCCATGTGCTCCCAGATTTAACTGGCAAGTACCAGGTTGATAATCTGTGCATCTATGCACAGCGTTGATGCTCTGTAATGCTCTTCTGTGGTAGTAACTTTATCTGGGTTGTCATCCCTCTACCTGGTAAACTCCTACACATCCTTCAAAACCCAATGCCAACCAGGCCCAGTATCCCCTGGCTATGAAGCCTTCCCTGACTCAGGCCAAACATCTCTTTAATTTAATCACTCTCTGCTGTCCACAACCACACTTCTTCCTAAGTATTCTCTCAAATACCTGCATTAGTTTTCATGCCTGTCTTCCTCACTACAGTGAAACCTCAGATGAGTGCCAGAGTCCTGACCTTTAACCCCAGCGTCATCACAACTGAATGAGAGCAAAGGAAGCCAGGAGAGCAGCATTAGAAATGAGCAAAACTAACAGCCAACAAGTGAACGGCCGCCCCCTTTCAGGGAACCCTGGAGCAGCCAACCTTCAAGGATTCCTTCTCCCACCCTTCCCCACTTCTCCCCTCCCCCACCCATCCTCAACCCTATCCCCCCACCTCTGCTCAGGACCATAAACAGCAACCAACAGAGGGCGCCCACCTCTCCCCATCAGCCTCCAGAGCGCCCCCTGCTGACAGAATCATGCAGAACCATGCTAAACACTCAGGTCTCATAGGAGTCAGGGAGCCAGGACTGAAGGGAGACACAATGCTTTAGGGTACACATCTCACTTTCTCCCACCACATCCTTCCTTGGTCAGGGACAAGCCTCCCTTCCTCAACCAGCCCAGATCCTACCAAGAGGTCCTGTTACTCTCCTAGGGCTGCTGCCCCCACATGACCGCCACTGACAACTACAGACCTGAGCAAAAGGAGACAGTGGGTCAGAGACCCTCCATCACTCCCTCCCTGGCCCTGGGATGGCAGTGCACCCTGGAGGCAGGCCACTTACCTTGGACCACAGGCCCATGCCGAAGGCACTGCTCTCTGCCATCTGATGCAGGTTCAGCTCCGTCCTGGAAGAGACGATTGTGGGAGTGAGGGGTCTGCCCCAGCCCAAGCTGTAGGAGGTGTCCTACTGCTGGATCCCACATACCACACCGCCCGGTTGCCCCAGGCCCCAGGCCCCAGGCCTCCCTTCCCAATGACCCTATGCTCCAACCTCACACAGCAAAAGACTGGCGTCCAGAGCGGATGATATATAACCCAGCCTCGGTGCAGTGCCCTGGCAACTGAGATCAGAGGCCGGGTCACCAGGTACCCCAGCCTCTCAGCTCTGGGTGGAGCTTCCTACTAGGCTTTCTTCATCCCCCTGCCTTAGCCAGCCCAGCTTGTCCCACATACTCACCTGAGATCTACATCCAGCCCAGCCAGCAGCTGAGAGAAAACTTCAAAGTTCCCTTCCCCTTGCGGCTGCCGGGCCACACGGCTAGTCTCCAGAAGCACTGTCTGTGAGGGGGGAATTGGGCAGTGTTATCCCCGGTCCTTCTCTCCAGACTTGGTTCCCAAAGGCCCTCCTAGAGTGTCCCACCCCAACACTCCCTGAGGCCTCATCAAAGGGTGACCTTGCCAACACCCAAGGTCAGAGCCTCACAGGCAATCAGCTGAGCCATGAGTTCCCTCCGGCTCCCAGGAAAGGCCAGAGCACCTCCCTCACTGAAGCCTGTACCCAGTGGTGCCAGCAGAGCAAAGGCCTTAGTTGATACTGGGGAGCCAGATCTCCCTCATCTGAGCTGTCACCTGGTGCTGTGTGGTCATTCTCTCTAAAACCCTAATTTTGTTTTCTGCTCAACTGGAATGTTGGAGAGGGGATGGGCTGCATGTGTGGCATGAGGGGACAGGATTCTGTGAGGATCTGTTACATTCAACAAGCCTCTAGATTCTGCTCCTACCCATCCCAGAGCCACGCCATGCTAGTTGCTTTTAACATTTCAGGGTGCCAACACTCTTGTCACCCCAGGGTCCTGACTGGAAATGTGGGTACAGGTTGGGGACACCACACCTTAAAGAGCCCATGCCCACCCCTAAGCCTCACCTGTAGCTGAGCGGCTGTGACTCGGCCAGTGGCATTGAAGTCCAACGACATCACCATGGCAAAGCGGGTGGCCCTACAGCTGTGGCCAGTGGACACACAGCCAAAGGCCCGGAGGACAGTGAAGGTGGCCCGGAGCTTCTCCACTGGCAGGAGACAGAGGGGAGGTGTCACTTGTGCCTTAAGCAGGGCTACCGTTCTCGAGACCCATCCTGGTATTTGTTCTCTGAGGTGGGAGCTCTGGTGAGCAACAGCTCAGCTTTGAACTACAGTCACTCCATGAATCTCAGCAGCTGCCTCAACCCCGACTCTCAAAGTCATGAGTAGAATAGAGACGATCTGAGTGATGTGTGTGTGTGTGTGTGTGTGTGTGTGTGTGTGTGTGTGTGTGTGTTCCTCCTAACACCTTATTAACACCTGAAGGCCATGAGAGGGCCTGAAAGTCCTGAGATCTCCCGAAAGATATTCTCTGAGCACCCACAAGCCCTGTGTGCCATCTGAGACATCTGGATACATCCTGTCTCCCACATTCTGGGTACATCCTGTCTCCCACATTCACATACACAGCAGAACCACTCTGTGAGAGAGTCTAGACCAGCTCCCATCCCTGTGCTTAGAGTGATCACAGAAAGGGGGGTCAGCAGGTATTGCCTCTAAGAGAAGCCCAAGGGGGCTCTGCCTTTTGCAAAGGGACAGTTATCTTCTTCACAATTCAGGAGGCCCCTCCCTGGAGTGGCAATTGTGTTTATGGCAGAGCTCTGAAAGGTTGATCAGATTAACAGTGCTCAGTGCTTAGAAAACACCCGTGGTCTGCAATGGTGGTATAGCCTGTGCCGTCTGGTGCAGCACTGTGTGGGTCCTGGGGAGCAGTGTCCCCAGGATGGACAGATTCTATTATTGGAGAGTGTGAAAATGATGTTCATCTAGAGTATACATACATGCACACACCTGTGCACACGTATGCTTTCTAGATAAACATGTGTGTGTATGTGTATATGGATGTGTATGTGTATATGGGCGTGTGTGTGTGTGTGTGTGTGTGTGTGTGTGTGTGTGTATGTGTGTGTGGGGGGGGAGGAGGAGGAGAAGAAGGAAAAGGAGCAGAGAAAAGTCTATGAAGGCTCCATGGAGACATTAAAGTGTGACTGAGAACCCTAGTAAACTTCTCCAGTTTTCAATGTCTTTATGTATAAATCTCAAATCATAATCACTATCCCACCAGCATCCTGTTATAATCGCTATCCTCTCCCGACCCCTGTCCTATTCTAACCACAGAGCTCTTGTGGTTGTTTGGAAGCAGGCCCGGCACAGGGTCCCTGGAGATGGCCACACTGATGTCTGTGACCACGGTCATCCTTATCCATGCTGTTAACGGACGGTCTTTAAGGCCCACTGCACCCCTCCTGCGTTCTTGCCCAGCCTCTCCCCCAGGCAGCACAGGAGCACTCTCTAGAGCATCCTAGCCTTCCATAGCTCTGTCTCCCCTCCGGCTCTCAGCTCTGCTTTCATCTTTGCTTCTCGGGCTCTCTGTACAGCGGAGTGGGCTGTGGACTGTTCAAGGACACACACTCCCAAGAAACCCTCCATCTGTCTTGCCGAGATGACTCCCAGCAGGTGGCAGCCAAGCTTCTGCTTCTGACTGTCCCAGTGTGTGAGCACTGTAAGGGCCACCAGTGTCATGAGAGAGATGCATTGTTATCCTGGCAGAGGTATATAAAGGAGCACTAGCTTTCTGGTTCAGTAGCCAACACAGGACCCTTACTTATCTGTGTTTAGTGAATGACAGATAGACAGGAGTAGTGAAGAGCCACCCAGGATCTCCTCCCCCCCCCCGGAGCCACCCAGGACCCCCATATCTCCCCTCCCTGTTCCCATCCAGCTGTCACCCGTGGGCCACCATACCTGACACCCTGCCGTCCACGCTGCCTGCCATACCCACCAGGTGTTCCAGAACATGCTCACAGCAGGTGGTCTTCCCAGCTCCACTCCGGCCCAGGGCCACAATGCTCTGGTCTCTCCGCTGGCTAAGCAGTGCCCAGTATGCACGGTGGGCCAGGGACGTTATGTGGGCAGGCAGGCCATCCTGCCGACCACGGAGTACCTGCCACAAGATGACAGGTGTCAGCCTCCCGGCCAGCCTGCAAGTGTCATCTACAGCTGGCTCACTAGAAGTCCTGAGCCACCGATACACTCATTAAAGGCTCAACCAGAAGGGGGTCATTACATCAGTTAGTTAAATCATCGGGTACTATTCACCTGCAATGAGGTAGCTGAGGAAATTGGCACAATTGATTAGTAATATTGAACATGGGGACTGGGAATGGCTATCAATTAGTGATGTCTGCCATGGAAACAAACTGAGCCATCTCCCTGGCCAAGAAACTAACTGAGCAGACACTGCTGGATTCCAATGAAGACATGGCGCAAGCAAAAACAATGCAAGCAGGTGCTGAATGATGATGTCACTGCAGTGCGCTGGCTGGAGCTTCCTCCACAGAAAGCTGTGTATACATCACATGGCCCACACACTGCTCTAGGGACACACCCAAGAGAAAGGAAGATGTGGTCACAGAGATCCTTACATCACAAGTCACACTGAACATAACAGAAAGCATATCTAGAAGTTCTGAGGAAAGTCAGTGGGTGAAACTGATTACAGAGAGAGAGAGAGAGAGAGAGAGAGAGAGAGCCCAGAGATCTCTCTAAGCGATGGCTATCCTGTGCAGGACCATGGCAAGCATCGCACAGTCACAAGAAAGGGTCCCAGAGAAAGCTGGATTGAACTGGGTATAAGTCGGGCTTCCTCAATCTGGGTTTTAAAGAGACAAAGAGCTGGATATGAAGGCCTAAGCCTGTGATTGCAGCTTCTCAAGAGGCTGAGGCAGGAGAATTGCAAACTTGGGGCCTGCCTGGGCTATAGAGGGGTTCACAGCCTGGGCAACCCAATGGGACCATCTCAGAGTTTTAAAAGAGAAGGTCACACTGGGTGTGACTCAGTGGTACAGTGCTTGCCTAGTATGTGAGAGACCCTGGGTTCCATCTCCAATATTCCTAACCCTGAGACAAGACAGACAGACAGATAGACAGACAGACAGACAGGGAAAGGGAGACAGAGAGAGGAGGGAAAGGGAGACGGAGAGAGAGGGAGGGAAGGAAGGAGGGAGGAAGGAAGGAAGGAAGGAAGGAAGGAAGGAAGGAAGGAAGGAAGGAAGGAAGAAAGGAAGAAAGGAAGAAAGGAAGGAAGGAAGGAAGAGTGAGCAACTTGCTCTCTCTGGTGTATAAATCATTCCCAAAGTCCCAGAGGAGCCTGGGTGTTAAAGGACCAGGGGAAGACAAGAGTGGCCCTGGAGCCCAGAAGGGGCTGAGGAGATCATCCATGCTGCCCAGAGTCAAGAAGAAGGAGGTTGCTCAAGTGGACTTGGTCGTGTCAGGTGACCTTGACAGCTTACACAGAAACACCCTTGGAGACAGGAGAGGCCAAGGACACCCAGGAATATGGGAATCCTAGAAAGAACAGGGGTGGAAACCCAAGACCACCAGACCTCATAGTTACCGTGGGGTCCAGCCTAGCCTTGCCTTTTCTCCCTAAGATGTGGAGGAACCAGGACACATGCCGAGAAGATCCTCCTCATAGCTCAGACCTGTAGTTTGGGGAACCAGGACCAGAGTGGCTTCACCCCACCTTTTATTCCAAACCACTTGGAACCAGTGCTAGGTAAGTTCTTAAAGTGGGAGCCACTGGAAAAGGCCTGCCTTCCTGGAGACAGCCTCAGAGCCCGGAGCATGCAAAGATCCTAGGGTCTGAGCCCAGAGCATCCAACGATCCTAGGGTCTGAGCCTGGAGCATCCAAAGATACTAGGGTCTGAGCCCGGAGCATCGAACAATCCTAGGGTCTGAGCCCGGAGCATCCAACGATCCTAGGGTCTGAGCCCAGAGCATCCTAAGATTCTAGGGTCTGAGCCTGGAGCATCCTAAGATCCTAGGGTCTGAGCCTGGAGCATCCAAAGATCCTAGGGTCTGAGCCTGGAGCATGCAAATATCCTAGGGTCTGAGCCTGGAGCATGCAAAGATCCTAGGGTCTGAGCCTGGAGCATCCTAAGATCCTAGGGTCTGAGCCGGAGCATCCAAAGATCCTAGGGTCTGAGCCTGGAGCATCCTAAGATCCTAGGGTCTGAGCCTGGAGCATGCAAAGATCTAGGGTCTGAGCCTGGAGCATCCTAAGATCCTAGGGTCTGAGCCTGGAGCTGCAGTTACCCTGAAGACTCAAGTCCATGAGCAAGCTTCAGTTCCTGGCCCCCGCTGTGAAGAAAACGGATGCTGCAGACCTGATGCCCGTGGGCACCCCCAGGCTTACACGTGATGCGTTAGACCTCTTTGCAGAGTGCACAGCTGCACCCCACATCCACATGTGTGCTCACATGGACCCTTCAACATGTTCCAACCCCAAGAGACATGTCCTTCACTGTGTCCTGACCATACTCAAGCTGTTCCTAATCCCAGGCCACTGCGGGTCTAATGGCTGTTTGGGGACAAGAAGCTGACTGGGCCAAGATGGCTTCCTATGAGACTTGAGAGGCAGGAAGACTTGAAGAAGGAAGGAGATAGAGCCCAGTGGCCTTCACAGGGAGAGCCAGGGCAGCACCACTCAGGGCCCTCCCCGTGCCTGTGTTTTCAGGTGACTTTGACCAATCTACAATACCCAGGCTGAGAAGAGAGACCCAGAGGGGACATTACTCCATGGGTCTCGGTGTGGCTTCACGGCCCTGAGTGACAGATAAGGGCCACAGTTAGGGAGTATCTATCCATCTGTCTGCACTTTCCTCCATGCCCCTGTCCATCTGTCTGCAGCCCAGGGTCCTGTGAATCTGTCCCTACACAAGTCACACCCAGGACCTGTGACACATGCCCCGCCCCCACTGGCTTCTTCCAGCCCCATCCTTGCCCACAGGCGTCCAGTCCATTTCGGCCACTGTGGGCTTTACCATCTGTGGCCTCTCCTGTCTCCCCTCCCTAGAAGCCCACAGAGCATCAGGGTTGGTGTTTCCTCAGAGCCCACCAGTCTCCAGCAAACAGCTGTGAGGGACAGACTCAGAGGAAGCCGGTGTAGTCCATGACTCTCCACCAGGTGGCACCATAAACCTTTACTTTCATTACTAATCCCAATCATAAATACCCTTTCGTCCGTTCAAGAGATAATAAATAAATACCAGGGTGAACAGAATAAATACCATGTCTCCACATGAAGGTGGATGTATGAGACTTCAGAGAATCTAGCTCACATTAGGAGCTCAGAGAAGCTGCAGCCTGGACTTTGCCCCAGCTCCTCTGCATATCCATGAAATGGCTTTCCAGGTAGGTGTCATTGCTAGTTTAAAGTGTCACAGCTTGGCTTTGGACCAGAGCTCACCATCCCCCTCTAGGGAGCAAGGGGGTCATTGGTGCTTGGCAAATCCAAGATTCTTATCTTGAGCATAGCTGAGGGTTTCCAGGTGCTGACAGTCAGTTCTCCACTATAATACCCAGGCGAGGAGCCTTCCACTTGTCTCTGCCCCCGACTATTATCCCACCTCACCTTCCTTGAAGAGGGTGCTGTGGTCATCTGTGGCTGCAGGGCGATCAGATCAGGCCCCGAGCAGGTGTGTGGCAGCTGAGCCCGGTAGCGCTGTAGAAGTATGTTCAGGACGCTTGACTCGTTGACGCTGACCAGAGAAGCCAGGTCCTCAGCTTGGTCCAGCTCAGAGGGGTTGGCCTAAAGACATCACAAAGGATCTCCTCTGGATTCCTCGGCCCCTACCCCACCAGCACCACCACACATACACAGATATGTGCATGGACAAATGCTTGCATACACACCCTAATGCATATATGTGGGCCACACACTACTTGGTCTTGTCATGTAAAGGGCATGTGACAAAGACCAGTGCACAAGGGAAGTGACAGGCTCTCATCTATCTCATTTGCTTTGTCTCCACATCCTGCCTGGGTGCACTGCCCTGCGAGGCTGCTGTCTCCAAGACAGGTCAAGTAAAACCCCAAGTGTACCATGTTTGGCTTGCTAAGGGTACCTGCCTCTTCATATCATCTGCTTTTTAAGTCCTGGAGAGGAACACTAGGCATGCCCTGTGACATGCAGGGGTGGAAGCCAGTGGCCAACCACCTCCTTTACCAAAGTTCCCTTGCCTTGGTCCCTTAGAAGTATGCACAGCCCCCCTAAGAGAAAGGTTGATGGCCAAAATATGCACCATTGGAACCTTCAACGGCAACCTGCCCATTTAGCTGAGTTCCCTGGCGTCCAGGGTGAAAACAGAAACATGTCTATGGAAAGATTTTCACAAAGTGAAAAGCAATCTCCTGCTCGGATCAGTCAGAGCCCCGGCAACAGGAGCTGGCAGGCTTGTCTTCACAAAGAGGCTAAAAGAT
>LR749489.1:5819241-5867407 GCA_902729485.2 Mus minutoides
GGGAAGGGAAGGGAAGGGAAGGGAAGGGAAGGGAAGGGAAGGGAAGGGAAGGGAAGGGAAGGGAAGGGAAGGGAAAGAGAAGAAGAGTAGGAGAAGGGAGGGAAGGGGAGGGGGAGAGAAGGAGGAGGGGACGACAAGAGAGGTGAGGGGAGGGGAGAAGAAAGGAAGGGAAGGGATGGCAGGAAATGAGAGGTGAGGGCAAGAGAGGGGAGGGGAGGGGAGAAGAAAGGAAGGGAAGGGATGGCAGGAAATGAGAGGAGAGGGCAAGGGAGAGGAAGGGAGGGAAGGGTAGAATCTCTGAGCCAGGCCAGAAAGCTGGAGACTGAACTTGGGACAGGCTGAAAGGTTCTATTCACATAAAGAACTGCTACCCCTAAGCCAGTAGTTCTCTGTGGGTCATGACCCCTTTAGGGTCAAATGACCCTTTCCACTGGGGTTGCCTAAGACCATCGGAACGTTACTATTCGTAACAGTAGCAAAATCACAGTTATGAAGTAGCAATGAAAATAACTTTATGGATGGGGGTTCATCACAACACAAGGAACGGTGTTAAAGGGTCAAGGCGTTAGGAAGGTTGAGAACCACTGCTCCAAGCCCTTTTGAGCAGGCACCTCAGAGGGTGAGGTCCACCGACTTGTTCCACACCCCTAGGATGATAATGGGCAGACAGTACGAATGGAACACAGAATCACTTCTCAGAACACGCCCTTCAGTCTCCACTGGCCAACAAGAATTGACTCAGGATGGGGCTCTCTGCCCCATAGCAGCTACTGGTCCCATCCTCATCTCGGCCTCTCCCCTACCTCCTTGCCTCGAGAATGAAGTAAAACTGACTGAGAGCTGGTGGCAGGAAAGACATGAGAAATGAGTGGGACTCCCCTCCCCAAACCCCAGGCCAGCCTGAGCCCACTTACCGAGCGTGAACCCGTCCTTCTGCACCAGCCAGACTTTCTGTGCCTCGTACCATCTATCCTCGTAAGCCTGGGAGCAAAAAGAAGGTCGCCTAACCAGCAAAAACCACCAGCCCCAGGGTTGATGTAGGGACCCCTGACCTCTCCCGCAGGAGATTCCAAGGAGCAGCCAGGGCACACGTGGTGCCGGCCCAGAGAATTGTGGGTAACAAGGGACACGGTAACCACTAAGTAGTAATAATAGGCGGAGAAGTCTAGCCTGGGGAGGAGCAGTGTGGAGCCTAGGGACCTAGATCTTCAGGAATACTCTCCTGGGGAGTACTAGGCTGTGGCTAGCCCTCTGCCCACCCCGTAGCTCTTCCCCTATCCCATCCTCAAGCTCCACAGCCCACAGCCCATCACCTGGTCGGAGTCTCCACTCTGGCCCCCTCTGTCCGCGTCTTGCAGGATCTGCTTCTCCTCCATAGGCCTCTGCGTAGAAAGCCTTTCCATGCTGACCTCAGGAACGGACTCTACATGACTTTCTGCCTGAGGTTTTAGCACATCCACTTCTTCCTCTGTGTGCACACGGGGTTCCCCGGCTCCCTGCACCCTGCTCTCCGGCTGGCCGTCCCTCTTTGCAGCCTCTGATGATATCCCCGTTGTAGGAATCCTATCTGGGGCCTTACAGCTTTCCTCAGGATTCTGAGTCTTCGCTGCCACCTCAGGGAGCTCTCGGGGTTTCCTAGGTGTCACCAGCTTTTTCTGAGGTCTCCCCACCTTTCTTTCAATCTTCACTGGAGCCTCCTGCTGCTGCCCCGTGGGCTCCGCCGGTTGCCCCGTGGACTTCGCCGGCTGCTCTGTGGGCTTCGCCGGCTGCCCCGTGGGCCCCGCTGGCTGCCCCGTGGGCTTCGCTGGCTGCCCCGTGGGCTTCGCTGGCTGCCCACAGCTCCTGTCTACTGCTGGGCTTTGCAGGTCGCCAGTCTTCTCATCCTTAGGATGTGACTCTGTTACTCTGTTCTTGCTCTGAGGACTATCCCACTTGCTTCTCTGACCCAAGAAACCTCCCCACTTCCTTAGCGGGACTGGGGGCTCCACAGGTCTGACTTCAGCACCTGCAACCTTGGGCCCATCCTCTTTTTCCATCTTCTTTGGGGGACCCCCTCCTTCTTTCTCTGCTGTTCCCAGTTGCTCCTTGTTTCCTGCCTCCTGAGCTTGGGACCTGGTCCCCTGCTCCTCTGTGCTCTGAGACTCACCTTCTTTTTGCCCGTTGGTCTGGGGGTCCTGGCTCCCCTTTCCCTCTGTGCCCTGACATTTCCCACCCTTTGTGCTTTGGCCTGTATCTCCAACTCCCCTAGTCCTGGTCTTCTCAGGCATAGAGGGCTGGGGGGCAGAGGAAGTCCCTGTGGTCACCCCTTTCTTTGTCCCTCCAGAGTCTTTGGCTGGAGCTGGGGTCTTGTCCATGGGGACATCACGAGGTTGGACCTTCTGCTCTGCCTTGGCCAACTCTGGATCCAGCTTGGCCACCATCAGCAGCACATCACCCCTCCTCACGCCCCTCTGGAAGGGCAGTGTCCTTTTGGCGGGTGTTCCTGTGGGACCTGACTCCTGAGGTCTCTCCCCACTGGTGCTGGTCACAGGTGTGGAGTCCTTGTTGCCAGCCCCCGGGGGCTCCTTTCCTGGAATGTCTGCACTGTTCTGAGTGGTGGATGAGCTGTCCTGGGAAGTCTGCTGGCTTCCAGGCTTGGGGACGTTGTTGGTCTTGCTGCTTTGGTTAGTGGGAACTGCTGGGATCTAGGAGAGAGACCACAATGTGCTTAGTTGCTGCGTGACTGACCAACAGCCAATCAAAGAAACCCAAGCCCTTCTGACATCCTCACAATCTGTGCCTGACAGTGAGCTTCAGCCTAGATAGTGGCTGAGGGTCCACAGAATCAGGGGAAGGAAGGTAGACTCAGGAATCCAACAGAGGAGAGTTTAATGCCACCTCTGCCTCTTTTCACTGTGTGGTGTTGGGTAACCTCCTTCTCCTCCCCTCTGAGCCAATATCTTAACAACAACACAAGGATCATAAAGGCCTGCCATGCAGGGTGGATATAAGGACTTGTGGTTGCCCAGCACTCATTCAGTCCTCAGTAGCTGCTGTAGATATATCTGTTAAATTTCCATCTTGTAACTGGCTGGTTTTCTGTGTCAACTTGACACAAGCTGGAGTTATCATAGAGAAATGAACCTCTCTTAAGGAAGTACCTCCATGAGATCCAACAGTAAGGCATTCCCTCAATTAGTAGGTGGGAGGGCCCATTTTGGGTGGTGCCATCCCTAGGCTGGTAGTCTTGGGTTCTATAAGAAAGCAAGCTGAACAAGCCAGGGGAAGCAAGCCAGTAAGTAACACTCCTCCATGTCCTCTGCATCAGCTCCTGTTCCTGACCTGCTTGAATTCCAGTCCTGACTTCCTTTGGTGATGAACAGCAGTGTGGAAAGTGTAAGCTGTATAAATCTTTTCCTCCCCAACTTGCTTCTTGGTCATGATGTTTGTGCAGGAATAGAAGCCCTGACTAAGACACATCTCAACCCTCCAGATGAGCTCATCAGTAGGGATACGCATTCCCATCTCGACGCTGGTGTGTGGCAGCTTCGGCCCATTGTCTCCTATCTTCTGTGAGCTTAGGCCCCTCCATAACAGAAGCGTGCTGTGTGGAGTTTTGCAAGCTGAGTTCTGGGATCTCAAGAGGAGGAGATGGGAGGAGGGGGCACAGCTTCCACTCCAGCCATCCAGGTTCTCAGACCGACTGCCCGTCTCATCCAACCTCCCAGCCATCTCTCACCCATCAGCCAATTGTCCTTTTACAAATGATCAAGACCCTGGTGGCCACTGATCAGGGCATTGGTGGCCACCCCAAGTCTACGGGAAGTCCATGAACACACCCTCGGTTCCTCCAAGCCTTTTCAGGGTCTGTCTGTCTCCACTCGCCTCACTCTCTGGCCACACTGGATACCTCCTAGTTCTAGCTCACCCACCCCTTCCCTACACCCTCATGTTTGTTCATGCTGGTCCTGTTGGCCAGCAGGCATACCTTTTCTCCACCCTTCCTGTCCACTCTGTTTCCTGTACCTCACCTGCCTGCTCTGCCAGGCAGCCCCAGAAAGAGAGCTTTACATGGCGTGGCTCTGCCTCTACCTGGCCTGGTGACCTTGAGGAAAGTGTCTTGACCTCTCTGTGCTTCAGTCTCCACCTCTGAGAAGCAGGTGTGACTTCCGTCCCCATTACTGTTTTAAACAGGGCCACGATCACTAAGTGAACATTGGTGATAGACAGGAACATTTTACAGGACCGCCTCCTATCCGAGAGGTAAGCGTGGCCTCTGTTTACGCCTTAAGTCAGACAGGAGCAGGCACAGAGCCCAGCCACCCTGTCTCTCTTCCATGAGACCCAACTGCTGTCCCCACAGCTGCTTCCAGTCAGTTGTGAGTGGCTTGCTGACACAGAGAAGCCCCTGTCATTAAACAGGTGCAAGCACGTGTAGTGTAAATGGGCCAAGGAGGAGGAGGGAGCCAGGGTGACACTCCGGATTTAGGCCAACACCTGGTTTTATAATCCCTGGTCCTCTCAGCCCAATCCTGCCATCACTCTCTTTGCCTCAAGAGGGCAGTATAGAGGCAGCAGGAGCTAGTGTAGTGCCCTGTCTGCCTAACACAGGGATACTCCCATGATACACTGCACTCCAAGCCTGCCTTTCTGGTGTCCAGCCTTGGTATCCTGCCCAAGCTATGGAGGTCTCCATATAAAGGTTTAGATGAAATCAGGGGTATGACACTGGTCCTTCTATGGACTAGTTTTGGCTGACGATGCCCATTGATACCAATCAGACGGAATAGCAGATGGAGCAAGCATCCAAGATCTACAACCTGGCTGGGATTAACCCTTCAGTTGTTGGATGGTGGATATTGCAAGAGACTTAGAAGCAGCTGAGAGACCTGCAGCTGGAGGACACTGGTGTGTGGGACTACCAGCTCATGTGCCTGACCCAGAAGGATGCCAGTGCTTCAACATCAGGCTCTCTGAGGAAGGGACATGCCAGCATCTTTTCCGCTTGAATGAATGAACAGAGACAAGCCAGTAGCCAGGCCTATAACCATGGCCACTCAGGAGACTGAATGAGCAGGAGTAGAACTTCAAGGCTGGCCTGGGACAAGGAACTAATTCAGAGCGTGAGAGCTACTTTCAGGGCACAGCTGAGCCGAAGGCAGCTGCTGCTGTTTAGAAATTCATAGCTGAATAAGTCATGTGATTAAATGAGCTCTGCGTGGTCTCAAGAAGAGCAACCATGGGAGAGTTAAGAAAGGTAGAGCAATGTGAGACCCTCCAGACGTCGGCAATTGGAGATGGGCTTTTCAGTTTGCATAGGAGCTCAACAGAGTGAGTGGAAGAATATGGCAGGACAGAGAGCAAAGATAGAGTGACTGACTCAGGACAATATGGAGGATATGAATGGGAAGGCACCTGCCCCTCCCCGCCCCATCACGCTCTGCCCCCACACAGCCATTCACCTCTACTTCTGGGGAGGTGAATGCCGCCTCCTTCCTCCGCCTGGCTTCTTTGGACTCTTTCTCTGTCTCTCGAACCAGCTGCTTGATGAAGCCCCCAGGGATGACGGAGAACAAGGGAGGCGGGGAGGATGGAGGGGGGCTCTTGTCCTCTTCTCGAATCTGTGTGTGGAAGCGAGGAGAGAAATGAGAGTGAGGCTCCCCCCAGGGCATCCCCCCCCCAGATGGTGTGTGATGCCCGGCAGGATCCGAAAAGCATGAGAGAAAAGCAGAAAGGCTCTGAGGGACACCAGGAGGCTGGGAGGGAGGTGTGGAGACAGAATGGACCAGTGTGGACATTAGAGGTTGCACAGAAGAGGTGGCTTCGTCCTGGAGAGTCTCCTCCTGAGAAGAACCCAAACCACCTCTCAGAGCAGCTTCTGAGATGTCAAGAGGGTGGCTATCACACCAGGCTCCTCTGCCCTCATGCGTCTGGCCCCAAGGGGCCGCTGGAGAAACCCCGGGAGAAGATGCTCTTCCCACCTAAGACAGGGATACTCCCAGGATGCACTGCACTCCAAGTTTGTCTCTGTGGTACCTCCCAGCTTCTTGAAGAAGCCTCCTGGGTATTTGAAGTAATAGATAATAATAATCGATTATTCCTGTGTGCTGGGACCACAAAGAGGCTGGGAAAACCCTTAACCATGGCCTATGCCACCTGTTTTCTTCTCTGTGGGTGCTGTATCCCTGGAACCAGCCATGGACAAAAATTCTTATTTTTTTACTTTTAAATAATAGTGTCTATACAGCTGGGCGGTAGTGGCACATGCCTTTAATCCCAGCACTTGGGAGGCAGAGGCAGGTGGATTTCTGAGTTCGAGGCCAGCCAGGTCTGCAAAGTGAGTTCCAGGACAGCCAGGGCTATACAGAGAAACCCTGTCTCAGAAAAAAAAAATAGTGTCTATACAAAGGTAAGAAAAAGAATAGGATGAAAAGAGAGGAGAAAGGGGGAGGGGAGGGTATCAGAGACCAAGGAGCCCTTAAGGAATCCTATGGAAAATATCAATGGGAAGGAAGGATAGCCAGGTTAGGTAAGAGCCCTTGTCCAGGTCTCTGTAGTGACCAGAGGTAGATTCACAGAAACCCTCTAGCACTAGACTAGCAGCCAAGAGTCCACCTCTGCACCCCCCCACTCTCTCCTCCCCCCTGCCTCAGTCCTCCGTCAGGCTGCCGTGGGCTATAGATAGGGTGGCGGCACTACCCCCATTCCCAGCCTCCTGCTAAGGGATGGGAAGGAGTCAACAGATTCAGACTGGGCAGAAACAGAGACAGAAGACCATCATTCCCTGCCTGAGGTGCATATGGGTGTGTGGGTGTGAGTTGGGCCACCCAGGCCACAGCCTCTCTTGCCAGGGTAAAGTCTGGCCCCGTGACCACAGTCCCCCAAAACACAACTTTCCTTCTGCTCCCACAGGGCAAGGCGTGACGAAATGGCCATGGTGACGCAGGTAGCTGGACTCGGGCAATTGATGTGCTTCTGAGTGCTCCTGGCGGGAGAGGAGTGAAGCCTTACAGACACAAGAAGAGCATGCGGTGAGTGGATACGAGCCAGACACGCTGAATAGGAGAGAGAGAGAGAAGAGAGAGACTGGTTAGCACCGGGCTCGGCTCTGCTCCAACCACATCATGAATGAAACGATGCTACTCCATCTTCTGCTGAGACCATCATCAGTTCCCATGACAGTGGGCCAGCCAAAAGGCCACCAGTCACTGAGCAGACAGTGTGTGAGGCACTCCTCCTCTCAACCCCGTGCCGTAAGGTCACCTCTCGGGAGAAACATACACGGTCTTTTGTGTGTCGCTCCAAGGCGCTTGCACAAAGACGATGCCTGCCTAAGCAGTGTGGAGATCAAGTTCCAGAAGATTCAAATTGACTCAGTACAGTGGAGATGAGGGGTGTTTCAGCTGGGGAACGGGGTTCCTTCCAGAAAAGAAACTTTCTGGAAGGAATGTGCATGTACTGGCTGGTGTGTGTGTCATCTTGACACAGGCTGGAGTTGGCACAGAGAAAGGAGCCTCCCTTGAGGAAATGCCTCCATGAGATCCAGCCGTAAGGCATTTTCTCAATTAGTGATCAATGGGGTAGGTCCTAGTCCACTGTGGGTGGAGCCATCCCTGGGCTGGTGGTCCTAGGTTGAAAGCAGGCTGAGCAAGCCAGCGGAAGCTAACCAGTAAGCAGCACCCCTCCATGGCCTCTGCATCAGCTCCTGCTTCCAAGTTCCTGCCCTGCTTGAGTTCCTGTCCTGACATCCTTTGGTGATGAACAGCAATGTGGAAGTGTAAGATGAATAAACCCTTTCCTCCCCAACTTGTTTTTTTTTTGTTTGGTTTGGTTTGGTTTTGTTTTGTGCAGAATAGAAACCCTGACTAAGACAGTGAAGATTATCGTGACCCAAACGTGTGAAATCCATCCCACAGAACCATGAAGATGGTCATTTGTGGGACCATGAAAGGTAGCCTGTTTCCCAGTTGAACTAAGGCTAGAAGCCCCGGTGACCCTAAAGGGATGATAGGTGCTACACCTGATTCCCAGGCACCACGCCCCTGTCACTACCTGCAGCCCTCCATAGACTTGTGGCCATCAGTCACATAAGGGCAATGCCTCAAATCCATCCACATGTAGAGGACATGACTTGTGGTCACATAGGCTCAAGACATATCTCCATTTTAATGAGGTACCTAAAGGCCTGAAGACTTAGCTAATAAGCTTTCCTTCCCAGACACTCCTTCCTCCAAAAGGTATTTAATCTCAGGCTTGCCCTGAGAAGTGGGGTATGGTTTTACTCATCCACTTTCCGCTATGATAATAAATGTCTTAAAAGCATGGACTGCCTCTTTTCACCAGGGTCCACCATGGGGAGCCATGGAGAAGGCCTTTGCCTATACAGCCTCTGTCTAATCTCCCATAAAAGGCCTCTCTGTGTCCCCAATCACAGATGCCAACAAAACCAAGCCGACATCAAGCCAAGGACTCTCTCTCCAAGGGACCAGCCGGAGCTTTCCCCACTTTCTCCCTAGCCCCAGGCTAGATCCAGTCTGTGGGCCCCCACTCCATTCTCAGCTCTTCCTCGGATCCCAGTAGCACCAGGGTGTTTGAGAGGCTGAGAACCAGATGGCCCCGGTCTCCTTGCAAGCCCAGGGACCCCTGAGCCAGCTCTGTGTCGTCCCCCCCCCACCTCAGACTGTGCTTCCCCACCCCAGGAGTGGTGTCCCAAGGCTTCCCTACAGCCCAACATCTGCCTGGCAAAGTTGTGGGTAAGGGCAGTCAACTTTCCTAGTCCTACCTCCCTGAGTGGCCATGCTTTCTGTCAGAGTGGACTCGGGGACCCTACAACCCTATGGTCATTTGCATCGAAGTCCCAACACAATTCTACACACACACACACACACACACACACACACACACACCACCACCACCACCACCACCAACAACAACAACAACAACAACCACAATCTTCAGCTTTATATTGAAATCCAGGACAGCTAAAACCATCCTGAATGTCAAAAGAGCTGCTGGAGGGCTGAGCATCCCCAGTCTCAAACTAAACTGCAGAGCTGTACTAATTAAAACAGCATGGCACTGACACAGAGACAGGCATGCTGATCAATGATCAATAGACTCAAACTAAAGGCTTGGGCATAAGTCCACACACCTATGGACACCTGAATTTTGACACAGAGTCAAAAAATGCATGCTAGAAAATAGACAGTGTCTTCAATAAATGCTGGACAAACAGGATGTCTGCATGCAGAAGAATGCAAATAGAGCCGTACTTAACATCCTGTACAAAGCCCAACTCCAGATGGATCAAGGACCTCAACATAAGGCTGATACACTGAGTCTTTCAGAAAGGAAAGTGGGGAATAATCCTGAACCCATGGACACAGGAAAGAACAGAATACCTGAACAGAATACCATTAGCAGAAGCACTAAGATCAACAATTAATAAATGGGACCTCACGAAGCTGACAAGATCTTGACAAGGCAAAGGATACCTTCGTTTGGGCAAAGTAGCAGACTGCAGAATGAGAAAAGGCTTTTACTAACTACACATTTAATAGAGGGCTTATATCCAAAATGTAATAAACAACAACAGCAACACAGAACCTAATATCGAGAAAACAAATAATTCAATTAAAAATGAGGAATATAACTAAGCAAAATTCTCTAAAGAGGAAACACGAGTGACTGAGAAACCGTTAAAGACATGTTCAACATCCTTGGTCATCAAGGAAATGCAAATAAAACTACTTTGAGATTTCATCTTTCACCTGTCAGAATGGCCAAGATCAATAAAACAAGTAGCCACTCATGCTGAGGAGGATATGAGGACAGGGGACACTCATTCGTTGCTAGTGGGAGTCCAAACTTGTACAGACGCTATGGAGATCTTTGTGGTATTTCCTTGGGAAGCTGGAAATCGATCCACCTTAAGACCCAGCTATACCACTCTGGGGCACAAACCCAAAGGAAACTTCATTCTTCCACAGAGACGGAAGATGGCTCAATCATCTTCACTGCTGCTCTGTTCACAATAGCCAGAAATTAGAAACAGCCTAGATGTCCATCAAGTGACAAACAGATCATTAAAATGTAGCTCATTCACACAATAAAATATAATTCAGCTGCTAGGAAAAATGAAACTGAAATTTGTAAGTAAATGGATGAAGCTTATATATATATATATATATATATATATATATATATATATATATATATCATCCTGAGTGAAGTAACCCAGACCTAAGAAGACGAATATTGTATATGTCCTCTCCTTGGGTACTTTCAGCATTCAGTATGCCCACTACAATCCAAATAACCACAGAGGTTGGCAACCTAGTATCCATTGTTTATGGCAATGGTTCTCAACCTTCCTGATGCTACATTGTCTCAATTTGTGGGCCAGTTTGTAACAATGGAAATATATCCAGCATATCATATATGTATAATTCCAACAGTAATAAAATTACAGTTATGAAGTAACAACAAAATAATTTTTATGGTTGGGGAGAGCTGTCATAACACGAGGAGCTGTATTAAAGGGTCACAGGTTGAGAAGGAGGCAAGGAAAGGATATCTCAAGGAAGGGAAAATAGAATTCAGTGTGGTGAGGAGACAAGGAAAGAGGAAAAGGGAAGGGTTAGATAGGGAGAGGGATGGGTAGGGTTAGATAGGGAGAGGGATGGGGAGGATTAGAGAGAGGGATGGGGAGGGTTAGTTAGGGAGAGGGATGGGGAGTGTTAGATAGGGAGAGGGATGGTGGGGTTAGATAGGGAGAGGGATGGGGAGGGTTAGATAGGGAGAGGGATGGGGAGGGTTAGATAGGGAGAGGGATGGGGGGAAAGAGTGAAGGAGGAAATAAGGGGAGGGACAACTAACACCAAAGGCCATTTGAACAACCATATGGGAACCCACAGCTATAGAAGCTTCCTAAAATATACACATATATGAAAGGAATCTAAACAGAGTCATGACATATGGGGTAGACAATGCCCCAAGTAGACATTTTATGCTACCCAGTAAAGCCTCCATTTCTAGAAATTGGTTACATCCTGTTGAGTTGTTGGCCAAAGGGGGTCCCATGGAAACCTACAAACTTCGCAGGCTATTGTCAAGGATGCTGGTTGCCCTTGACAACCTGGTGGTTAAGACTCTCTTCTAAGAAAACATCATCCACATCATCAAACACAGAGAAATCAAACTGATGCCCACCTGGAGGCTTTGCTCTCTACTGGCTAGAGTTCATTGTTCCAGAATGGATTCTGTATGCTACCAGAGGTGAAAGACACTTGTCAATGTGACCCAGCTATAAACCCTGAGAGCTATGGTGGTGACCTGCCTGCAAGATATAAACCACATGTGTTTTGTTTGTTTGTTTTAATTAGATATTTTCTTTATTTACATTTCAAATGCTATCCCTAAAGTTCCCTATACCCTCCCCCGACCCTGCTCCCCTACCCACCCACTCCCACTTCTTGGCTCTGGCGTTCCCCTCTACTGGGGCATATAAAGTTTGCAAGACTAAAGGGCCTCTCTTCCCAATGATGGCCAACTAGGCCATTTTCTGCTACATATGCCACTAGAGATACAAGCTCTGGGGGGACTGGTTAGTTCATATTGTTGTTCCACCTATAGGGTTTCAGACCCCTTCAGCTCCTTGGATACTTTCTCTAGCTCCTGCATTGGGGGCCCTGTGTTCCATCCTATAGATGACTGTGAGCATCCACTTCTGTATTTGCCAGGCACTGGCATAGCCTCACTCAAGATAGCTATATCAGGGTCCTTTCAGCAAAATCTTGCTGGCATATGCAACAGTTTCTGGGTTTGGTGGCTGATTATGGGATGGAATCCCGGGTTGGGTAGTCTCTGGATGGTCCATCGTTTCGTCTTAGTTTCAAACTTTGTCTCTGTAACTCCTTCAATGGGTGTTTTGTTCCCTATTCTAAGGAGGAATGAAGTATCCACACTTTGGTCTTCGTTCTTCTTGATATTCTTGTGTTTTGCAAATTGTATATTGGGTATTCTCAGTTTCTGGGCTAATATCCACTTATCAGTGAGTGCATATCAAGTGACTTCTTTTGTGATTGGGTTACCTCACTAAAGGATGATAGTCTCCAGATACATCCATTTGCCCAAGAATTTCATAAATTCATTGTTTTAATAGCTGAGTAGTGGGCTGGTGAGATGGCTCAGCGGGTAAGAGCACCCGACCACTCTTCTGAAGGTGATGAGTTCAAATCCCAGCAACCACATGGTGGCTTACAACCACCCGTAATGAGATCTGACACCCTCCTCTGGTACGTCTGAAGTCAGCTATAGTGTACTTATGAATAATAATAAATGAATCCTTGGACCGGAGAGAGCAGGGACTGAGCAAGTGGGACCAACCAGAACAAGGTGGGGCCGGCCGGAGCGAGCAGGGCAGACCAGAGCGAGCAGGGTTGACCGGAAAGAGGAGAAAAAAAATAGCCGAGTTGTACTCCATTGTGTAAATGTACCACATTTTCTGTATCTATTCCTCTGTTGAGGGACATCTGGGTTCTTTCCAGCTTCTGGTTATTATAAATAAGGCTGCTATGAACATAGTGGAGTATGTGTCCTTATTACCAGTTAGAACATCTTGTTATATAAGATCAAGAATTGACAAATGGGACCACATAAAATTGCAAAGCTTCTGTAAGGCAAAAGACACTGTCAATAAGAAAAAAAGGCCACCAACAGATTGGGAAAGGATTTTTACTAATCCTAAATCTGATAGTGGACTAATATCCAATATATACAAAGAGCTCAAGAAACTGGACTCCAGAAATTCAAATAACCCCATTAAAATGGGGTACAGAGCTAAACAAAGAATTCTCAAGTGAGGAATACAAAGGGCTGAGAAGCACCTGGAAAAATGTTCAACATCCTTAATCATCAGGGAAATGCAAATCAAAACAACCTTAAGATTCCACCTCACTCCAATTAGAACGGCTAAGATCAAAAATTCAGGTGACAGCAGATGCTGGCGAGGATGTGGAGAAAGAGGAACACTCCTCCCTTGTTGGTGGGATTGCAAGCTGGTACAACCACTCTGGAAATAAGTCTGGCAGTTCCTCAGAAAATTGGACATAGTACTAACAGAAGATCCAGCAATACCTCTCCTGGGCATATACCACATTTGTTTTTTAAACTGGACTTAAGACCCACTTCATGAGATGCAACCCATAGCTGATACTATTAAAGTAGCCGAGAATCTAAGATTAGATTGATCATGGGCCTATGACGAAATCTTAATGCTGTTAGCCTGCAAAATAAATGTAGCAATACAATGACTCCCAATGACATTCCGCTACACTCATAGATCAGTGCCTTGCTCAACCATCATCAGCTAAGCTTCCTCTTGCAGTAGATAGGAACTAACACAGAGATCCTGTGATGGTTTGTATATGCTTGGGCCAGGGAGTGGCACTTTTAGGAGGTGTGGCCTTGTTGGAATGGGTGCAGCCTTCTTAGAGGAAGTGTGTCACTCTGGAGGTGGGCTTTGAGGTCTTCTATGCTCAGGCTATGCCCAGAGTGGCTACCAGTCTCCTGATGCCTTCAGATCAAGATGTAGAACTCTCAGTTCCTTCTCTAGCCCTATATCTGCCTGGATGCTGCCATGCTTCCCACCATGATGATAATGGACTAAACTTCTGAAGTTGTAAGCCAGCCCCAGTTAAATGTTTTTCTTTATAAGAGTTGTCTTGGCCATAACATCTCTTTATAGCAATGAAACTCTAAGACAACAGGACAGGTCCCAGGCCCAAGAGTAGTTGGCCAAGACCAAAGGAACTCAATGGATTTTTGTTGATTTGTTTCATTTTGCTTTTCCTTTTTATTCTTTTTTTTTCTTTTTTTCCTTTTTGTCTTATTGACTTGTCTTGGTTTTGATGTTCAAAATTTGGAGCATTGTTAATTTTTGTTGTAGATTATTTGGGTTTTGTTTGTTTGTTTTGAGAGAGAGCACAAAAGGGGGACTGGCATGTGAGGCAGGGAGATCTGGGACAGAAATATGATCTAATGTATTATACAAAATTTTTTTAATTAAAAAATAAAAGATGAGGCATTTGGTTGTAGGGAAATCAGGCCTCAACTAAGATGGTGGGAACATACAGCCTCTATGGGAACCGGGGGTAGAGGGTCCTCTAAACACTAAAATAAATTACCATACCATCCGGCCACATGTGTCCTGGAAATGTGCCCTGGGGATTCACATCTACACATCAGACATGTTAGCATCCCCAGGTTCACTACTACTCTAGTTCCAGACCCCACCCATGAGGAATGAGGTAAGAAATGTAGTCCCTGTGCACAGGGCAGCTGTGTGCATCCATGCATGAGGACAGAGAAAGGGATGGACACAGGTGGAGATCTACATGCAGAAGGCCCAGAAAGACAGCCCACATCTGCTCTTATTCGTTGATCCTGTCCTTTATGCCAATACGTAAAATCACACATAAAAAGGATAGCAGAAGGGAGTGAGGATAGAGGTATATGCTCATGTGTCTGCACATATGTGTGCACAGATGTGTGCACACATGCACATGTGTCCTGGAGATCTTTATCTCATCCCATTCTGGGAGGTTTTGTGGGTTTTTTTTTTAACTTTTCACTTGGGCCACATGTCGAAATCTCATCTTTTCTCAGCTCTGTGAGTTACAAAAGTTTGTTCAGAGTGCATTGTGTTGTACAATGAATAAACAAACAAACAAGCAAACAAATAAATAAGGGGCTGGAGAGATGGCTCAATGGTTAGGAGCATTGACTGCTCTTCCAGAGGTCCTGAGTTCAATTCCCAACAACCACATGGTGGCTCACAACCATCTGTAATGGGATCTGATGCCCTCTTCTGGTGTGTCTGAAGCAACGGTGTACTGTACTCATATACATAAAATAAGTAAATAGATAATAAATAAATAAAAGAGGAGATACATTTTTCTCTCTCTCTCTCCCTCTCTCTGTCTCTCTCTCTCTCTTTCTCTCTCTCTCTCTCTCTCTCTCTCTCTCTCTCTCTCACACACACACACACACACACACACACACACACACACACATTCACTCTGTGGCTGATAAGAAAATGGATGTTGCCATGGAATCCAAGAGGAAGAAACAGCCACAGGGCTTCGGGGAGGCCCCTGAGTGGAGGTACATGACTTGGCCTGACTTTAGAATTATGTTCTTTCAGAGCCCTCCCAACCCTCCCCAGGACAAACTCCTGTGCAGTCAAGTACACATGCAAAAGCACAAGCACACACACTCACACACAGAAGCACACACATTCACACATACAAGCACACACACACACAAGCAAGCACACAGGCACACAAACTCACACAGGCATACATACTCACATACACTCACACACAGGCACACACAAGCACACATGCATAGGCACACACAAACACATACATAGGCACACATAAGCACATACAGATACACAAAATCACACTTACACCCAGACACACACACAAGCATACATACTCACACACACAAGCATACATACTCACACAGAAGCATGCACAGGCACACCCAGGCACACACACTCACACAGGTATACATACATACACTCACACACAGGCACACACACAAGCATACATACTCACACACAGAAGCACACACAGACACACAAACACACACAGGCACACACACTCACACAGGTATACATACATACACTCACACACAAGCACACACAGGTACACAAAATCACACTCACACACAAGCACACATACTCACACACAGGCACTCACAAGTACACACAAACACACAAGTACACAGGCACATACAAGCATACATTCACACATGGGCACACACAAACACACATACTCACACACAGGCACATACACAGGTACACACAAACACATGTGCACACGCACACACAAACACACATGCACACCACTAAAGCCTTCTTTGGTCATGGGCCTGGAGCTTGGCTGTGAGGACTGAATGTGGTCTGCAGCCCATAGCCACAGGCATGGCAGAACACGGGGACCCCAGGATCGCCTTTCAGTCTCTTTTCACATCTCTTTCTAACTCAGCTCCCAGCAATGCCTGGTGAGAGGCCCGACCTCAGCCTCAGAAAGCCTGACCCCAGGCACTGGCAGTTGCCACACACTGGGCTTGGGTGCTGGGAACTGGCTGCCCAGCAGTCACCAGGGAGTGACTGGCTGGGCTCCCAGCTTCCTTCATGCCTGGGCAAGGAAGAGACACAAGGTTCAAAGAGCCAAGAAGGGACATTCAGGTCTGATGAGACCATGTGCCACAGGAGAAGCTAGGAATTTACCACATGCAAGTGACCAGAACAGCCAGGTCTTTGCCTATGGAAAAGCCCCTAATACATGAGCTCCGTGTGCAGAAAGCATGTACAGGAGGACACCTCTTTCCCCATACTGGCTTCCTTGGACACACTGGGGAATGTCCTAGTGACTCATAGGCCCTGAACTGATGAGCTGAGCCAGGGATATGAATAGGCCTGGCGTGACGCTGACTGTCGTGGCCACTGTGCCCTCTTCATCCTTGGCCAGGACCCTGTGCTGAAATCACTCTCTGTCTGGAGGCTTAAGGAACACTGGCTGTGACAGCCCTGAGCTGCCAGCTCTCCCCCGCCCGGGTCCCAACTGCTGTTCCTGGTGTCCAGCGCCCTGACTCCACCCAGGGCTCTGGGTCAGCCTCACTGACTGGAGTCCATTGCACTTCAGGACTCTGTCTTGCCTTGATTGACACACGCTCTCATGTTTCCGTCCCTTCCAGGCCAGACCAGAGCATGCTGTCAGCCGCCAATTTAAGCAGCTCCCAGTGCTGAGTCTGGAATCTGGAAACCCTCTCTCCAGTCTCCTCTGGGAGGAGGGCTGCTGAGAGGAGTTCCAAGCCCTAGATCTGTAAGTGGCCTGGGATATTGTCCATGTTCAGGGGGGACCTGAGTAGCTCACCGTGGCTCTCTGATCTTCTTCCTCCACCACAGTGTCCAGTCTCCAAAAAGTAGCCAGAGTTTATCTGCCTCCTAAAGCAAATGTTCAAGTCTTCATGGGGACCAAAAGGGTCACTCATGACCCCCATCTGACAGCTCCCCCAATCCCAAGGCAGTTAAAGTAAGCCCTGGGTATACTCTTCAGGTTGCCTGGTCACCTCAGGCCCTTGGTAATACTCTTCTACCTACATACCTACCTCTCCACTCCCCTGGGATCTCTGCTGAAAGTCACATTCTCAAAGAAGCAACAGAACCACCTTATTCCGTTGTACTCCCCTGTGGCCTGGTTCCCTTCCGGGCACTATGAATGTTTGTTGAATGAATCAGAGAAGGAAGAAGGTGCAAAGGGATGGCAGGGAAAGTCTACCACAGGGCTTCTGCTGTCCCATTCACAGCGGGGTGTCCCAGCTCACATCCTAGGAGATCTGGGGAGCCACACTTAAAACAATCTGGGTTTGTCACTTGACTCAATCGCCAAAGCCACCTTCTCCCACAGTTAAGAACTGACCCTGTGCCTGGCCCTGAGGTCCTCACAGTGGAACCACCCCAACCCTGCTGGACCTGACATGAAATTGCATTAAAATCTGAGCTAGTACTTACTGCCAGTGTGGCTCACCAACAGAGCTGGCAGCTGCTCAGAGAGGGTGAGGCCCTTGCCTGAGGTCACCCAGCAAAAGTCTGAGGAAATTCCTGACACAAGGATGTCCACATTCTCTCTCACCACAGTCCATACGAGTATTCGGAAGGTCAACACAAGTGTGCCAGGTCAAGTCTAAGAGGTACCCCATATCTATTGCTGAGTCGTGGAACCCCTAGAAGATGGCCAAAGTGTCTCTGTTAAGGGGGAGAATTGGGTTGGGGAGCGGTGCCTGTCATAGGGCTAAAAGTGCTGGTGTCTGGGAATCAGAGAGGTTGAGTGTTGGTACATGGTCACACAGCAGGGAACAGCCATGGCCTGGATCACTACATCCATAGTCTCTGAACTCAGGCTCCTCCTCCTCTGAGATACAGCACAGAGCACAGCTTTGATAACACCATCTTTGGAAGCCATTGCATTCCAAAGTCTTCCAGTCTTGGCTAGATTTTTTTAGAGAGTAATTCCAGCCTGGGACCCTCCCCTCAGGCAAAGGAGGAGGAGGAGGCTCTGTGGCCCAGTCAGGCAGTGGAGCAGTTTCTCAACTCAGATGAGCCAACGGTCCCCCAGAACATAGTGGCCTCCCCAGGCCCCACCCGCGGCTCACTCTCCATGGCACATGCCAGCTTCTCCACAGCTAAGTCCGTCCTGCCTCTTGATCATCCTGAGCTGCTCTGGGCCTCCTTCCTCACACAGGCAAGTAGAGGGCTCACTCACAAGCTGAGCTCTTCCACACAGCCAAGAGGCTTTTGGAAGACTGAGTAGCCTGTTACCCGGCTCTCTGAAGGTCCCAGAGAATGGGCACCCTGAGAGAACGGAAATAGCCCCTTCAGTCCCTGGCTCCGTCTTTTCATCACACAATAAACAGTCTTCCTCGTCTCTCCTAAAGCCGGGGCAGGAATTGCTTGTGTGATGGTCCTTTGTTTTCCACCCTGTGAAGAAGAGCCTGGGTCCAGAGGAGTCCCCAGCCCAGCGGCAGGTGTCAAGGGGCATCTCTCCCCGCCTAGTCTGTAGGGATCCCTCTATCAAAGCCTCTTTCCTCAGGCCAGTCACTCTTCTTGCTTCCATCAGAAGGTCCTGGTTCACTCTGGGTCCAGGGGGCATCTTGTTAGCTCCAGAGCACAGCACTCACTGTGCCTGGGAAGGAGTGGTTAGTTTTCTCTGTATGTAGTAATCTATGCATCTGTCTGAACCCCTCCCTGCTTCCCAAAAGAAAGCCTCGTGCATATGCAAATAAGCAGGCGTGCATTTGTTTTAAGGGCAGGTTTGTTTGTTTTGTTTTGGAGACAGGGTCAAGGTGTGGAGCCCTGGTTGTCCTGGAGCCCACTGTATAGACCCAGGCTCCTCTTGAGCTCACAAAGATCCACCTGCTTCTGCCTCCCAAGCATGAGGATCAAAAGTGTGTGCCACTGTGCCCTGTTTAAATGGAGAGTTTAAAACCAAGCAGAGACTCAGAGGGTTATCAGGGCCCATGAATGCCATTTTCTGACCCTGTCTCCATAGTCAGATCACACCCTGTTCTCACTTTCCTCATACAAAACAGCCACAGTGACCCAACTGCTCTCCTCAAGGACCCAGCCAGTCAGCAGCCCTGCCCTGGGTGGGCACAGAACCCCTGAAAGATGAAGCCAGAGAGAAAAGGGCTCCAGCATCTGCATGACCCATGGGCTTGAGTCTGAGCAAAGACCATGGTGCTCATCTATAGCCTCAGGACCTTAAGGAGCCCTCATCCCTCCATCCCTCATCCCTTCATCCCTCATCCCTCCATCCCTCATCCCTCCATCCCTCATCCCTCCATCCCTCATCCTTCCTTCCATCGTCTCATCCCTCCATCCCTCATCCCTCCATCCCCTTATCCCTCATCCCTCATCTCTCCATGACCTCATCCCTCCATCCCTCATCCTTCCATCCTCTCATCCCTCCATCCCTCATCCCTCCAACCCTCATCCCTCCATGCACTCCCCATTTCCTGGCCATCCACCTCCTCATCCCTCATACCTCCATCCTTCATCCCTCTATCACCTCATCCCTCCATCCCCTTATCCCTCATCCCTCCATGCCCTCATCCCTCCATCCCTCATCCCTCCATCCCTCATTCCTCCATCCTCTCATCTCTCTATCCCCTTATCCCTCTACCCCTCTGTGCCCTTATCCCTCCATCCTCTCATTCCCCCATTCCTCCATCCCTCAATCACTCATCCCCCATCCCACTGTCTTTTGCCCTTCCTGTTCTCCTCCCTCTGTACCCAACCCCATGAGGCCCCTATACCTCCAGAGCTTCCCTGGTCCCTGTGTCCCTAACCCCAGCACTTATACCTTGGGGAGTTCCTTCACTCACCAGTCCCTCCATAAATCTCACTGACTGTACGAGAAGAATTTGAACACGGTGTCCAGGGCCAATTTGGTTCCAATACCCAGACTGATTCTGAGAAGTGGGGGGTGGCCTACTTAGACTGTTAGGAAGAACTCAGAGCTGTGTCTGGACTTGGGGGCAAGAGAGTCCTCTGGTTGATGATTAATGTCTGCCCTAGACATGGAAGGAGTGGGTGGAGCACCTGCTGGGAGGAGTGGATAGAGCACCTTCTGGGAGGAGTGGGTAGAGCACCTGCTGGGAGGAGTAGATGGAGCACCTGATGGGATGAGTGGGTAGAGCACCTACTGGGAGGAGTGGATAGAGCACCTGTTGGGAGGAGTAGATGGAGCACCTGCTGGGAGGAGTGGGTAGAGCACCTGATAGGAGGAGTTGATGGAACACCTTCTAGGAGGAGCAGATGGAGCACTTGCTGGGAGGAGCGGATGGAGGACCTGTGCATTTGTAGTCTATTGGCTAAATGAGCAAAGGAGAGTGTTGTGGTTCATTCGCAGTGCAGGCTAGCTCACTCTGGCCTTGAGCTCAACCATACAGAAAGGAAGAAAACCCTTCTCTTCATTAGTGCTGGGGAAGGCTGCAGCCAGCCTCAGCCAGGGCTTCAGCTGTGTCTATAGCACTGTGTCCTACTTAGAACTGGAAAGAGTACAGGGAATGAGCCAGGTGTGGTGGTGCACACTCGGAATCCCAGATGCGGGAAGCTAAGGCAGGTGGCTCTTGAGTTCAAGGCCAGCCTGGGCTATGTATTGAGCCCTTATCTCAAAAACCCCTGAAAGCACAAAGGATAAGGGCTGGAAGTTTGATGGAGAGATGGCATGCTGTGCTGGGTGGGATATATCCAGGGAAGGGAATCTTGATGGAGAAAATGCCTCCATCAAACTGGCCTGTAGGCAAGCCTGTGGGGTGTATTCTTAATTAGTGATTGATGGGGGCCCCACCCATTGTGGGTGGAACCAGCTCGTCGTGGGCGGGCCAGCTCATTGTGGGTGTGGCCAGCCCGTTGTGGGCAGAGCCATCCCTGGGCTGGTGGTCCTGGGTTCTATAAAAAAGCAGGCTGAGCAAGCCACAAGGAGCAAGCCAGTAAGCAGCACCCCTCCATGGCCTCTGCATCAGCTCCTGCCTCCAGGTTCCTGCCTTGCTTTGAATTCCTTTCCTGACTGCCCTCTGTGACAGGGCTGTTGCCTGGAAGTATAAAAATGAAATAAGCCATTTTCTCCCAAAGTTTGCTTTGGTTGTGGTGTTTATCACAGCAACAGAAACCATAAGACAGACAGAAGGGAGGAATGTGGGCAGAGAGGAAGGGAGGAAGGAGATGAGAGCAGCCAACTAAGATGTCGGAGGTGGGGGGAGTCAGGGGCTCATGGGGAGGAGGCTAGCAGAGGGAGAGGGGATGATGGGGAGGGGAGGTAAAGGCACAGAGAGTAACAAGAGAAAATATGTCACAAAGAAGGGACTCATGGGAGGGGTGTTGTCACAGGAGGAAGGGGTTCGTTGTGGAGGGAGGGTCACAGGGACTGACAGTCACACTGAACAGGGATTATTAATGGGGAAGAGAAATCACACATTAAAGAGAATGTCACAGGTGAGGGGGAGGGGTCTTAGCAAAGTGGGTCAAGAGGGAGGGAAGATCACAAAGGAAGGGGTAATGGGGAGGTGACAAGGAAGAGAATTTCACATAGGGAAGAGGAGGTCATGGAAGCATGATGTCATAGAGTGGGAGGGAGAGTCACATGGAAGGGCAGCCAGAAGGCCTGAGAGTAACACAGAAGTGTAGGCTCCAGGTGCCTGTCTACAGCACTGTAAAGTCCTGGTCATCGCCCCTGGGTCCCCTCCAGTGCCAGGAAGCTTTGGAAAGAATGTTGAAACTCTCAAGCCCTTTCCTGCCCTTGCCTCTAGGGTCCAGGAGAGAGCAGAGGTCTGTAGGCCTGCAGATACCAACCAAGCCCCAAGCCCAGAGCTGCCAAAACCTGTGCTTCCTCTACAGGTAGGTGTGTTGCCATGGCAACCACACACAGCACCCCACCCCCGCCCCTGCACTGTTTTCTTGAACAAATCCCTTTCCCACATGTCCCTTACACACATACACTCCCATGTGGCTCCTGTATACACATTCACACACACCAGGTCCTCATCTGTAGCCCCAACTGTTCTTCAGACAGAAGGAAGTAGCTGTGTCCTGTATGGTCATCTCCCTTCATGGGAAGTGGACCAGGGTCAAGGCTATCCTTCCTTTCCCTGGGGACACTGTCGTCAACCACCTTGGGAACCTCTGACCTCACCTGAGGCCATGCTCGGGGGTTTGTAGTTCTGCTATATCTGTCAGGTGGGAGTGTTGGACTCATTTGGTCTAAGTATTAGCCCAGCAGCTCCTTACTAAGGCTGAGGACTTCTCTGTTTGTATCTGCCATGTCTCCTAACGTTCTCAGGTGTTTAAAGTCCCAACCACAGGGCACTATCAGCAGCTAAGCCAGTAGCCCCTCCTCCCCTTCCATCCCTAAATTATACAGCAGGTTATTTGTCTCTTATCAGCCACCATCTTCCTTGCAGGTGGGCCTGATGACCTACTGAGAGGCAGCCAATGAAGTTTCACCCATAGCTAGTTAGCTGCCTGGGCTATGTCTGCTCTGACAAGGCAGTGTGCTGGGATTGACTATTCTTGTCTGCCACGGGTGCAGCAGTGGGTCGTAGGCTACATTAGTGAAGCTCATCAAGCGGTGAGTGTACCTGCCTGGGCTATATCTGATCTGAGAAGGCAATGTGCTGGGATTGACTATTCATGTCTGCCATGGGAGTAGCAATGGGTCTTAGGCTACATAGTGAGTCTCATGAAGTGGTGAGTGTGCCTGCCCATGGATTCTAGTGATGCCTGGGGACAGTTGCAGATGCCACACTGGAAAGGTGGTACTGTGTGAGTCTCATGGGGCAAAGCCAGAGATGCCACTAGACACCCTTCAGGAGCCAACAGCCAGAAACAGGGTTATCACACCCAAATTCAGTGCAGTCTAGATTAGCACCCATTCAGGGCCCGGAATAGAAGGATCATGGTAAGATGAAGGGAGCATGAACAGAAATGGAGGCAGATGTGTCTTTGCTTCAGAGAGAAAAAAGATGTGCCGGGAAAGCAATGAGAAAATGAGCTGCGTATTTTTTTGATGACAGGAAAATATGAGGAAAAGACAGCCATCCCCAGACGGCCAGTTCCAGTGGGATGACCTAGAGTAGCCTTTGCCATCTGTCGGTCCCATTGAAACATCACGGGATTTGGTGTCTCAACCAGAGTCACTAAACAGATCATACCAGGACGGCTGCCAGAAAAGCACCTAGCCTGCAGGTCATTTGTCTGTGTGACGTTGGGTTTCTGAAACTGTGAAATGGGTTCATCCATCTTGCCAGAACTTGGGCAATGTCAAGGGTGAGTGAAATAAACCTTTGAACCCAAAGAACAGTTTCTCAATCCTGGGGCTTTTCCAGATGCCCTCGATGAAACTGGAGCCTCAATACCGGCTGGCTCCCGCAAACAGCTGAAAATGAGCCCAGGTTGTTGGGTCTTAGGAACAACCAAAACCCCAATCCCCAATGTCCCTGCCCAGCTGAGCTGATAAACATGTGGTCCTGGCAGATCACAAGGCTCTGATCTCTGCTGACAGACACCCACAGACACACGTACATATAATACCACAGACATACCTACATGTAATTCTAAAATACATAAGATTACACGTTCTCCTTCCAGTCTGGGATGATGGTGATGGTGAGGGTCAGGGATGGGCATACAGTAGACCAGGTTAATCCTTCTAAGAGGCTGCCTGGATCTAAGCCCAGTCCTGTCACTTTAGAGCTGTGTGTCCCTAGGCAAGATGCCTCTCCTCTCTGTGCCTTAGCACACAGGGAGTATTAGACAGCACCCCACAGACTTCATTTGTCTCAAACCATTCTTCCCACTGTTCAATGCCTTTATTGCTTCCAGTACTTCCAAGTAAGTAACGGACTGTCTGCTTAGCACAGGCCCTACGGACATATGCACACCATTCACACACACCACACAGCTTTGTGGTTCAATCTTTGGTCTCTGGCTGGCCCTAAACACTACACAGAGTCTGAGGCAAGCCTGGATTATGCATTCCAGAGTCCTTCCCAGGCCACCTTGAGGGAGGCACCAAGATCTGAGGCAGGACAGGGTCCCTGGTAGCTAAGTCCTGGAGGACAGGGCAGGGGGCCCCCCCAATCCTCTGATGTTAGAAGAAAAACCAAAATCCCTACCAGGAAAGTCATGGCCAAGGTCACAGGGTCAGTAGCACAAGGCCCTGTGACTCAAGGTGACTAGACCAACAGGCAGGAAGAACAAAAAACTTGATTGTCACCAAAAGGCCCTCAGAAGAGATCCTGGCCTGCCACCCTCCTCTGGCTCCCGCCCCTTCTTCCCCCTCCCCCTCACTTTCCCCCTCCTTCTCTCAGGCAGCTGCCTCTTCTCTTCTTCCCCATCTCCCCTCCCCCTCCTGTTCCTCTTTCTCTCCCTCCCCTCCCCATTCTCCTCTCCAACCCCTATTGTTCCTCAGAACACACCCCTCTCCAGACTCCACCTGTCTCCCAGGCGAGGGAGGAGGCAGCTTAGAGACCCTGAGTTCTCAGCTGTGAGAGCAGGTGTCCCAATCGGAACAGTCTTCTAGGAGGGTCAGAAAGTCAATTAACAGCCTAAAGCTTCCAGCCCTGAGTGTGAGGCCGGGCCAGGCTGGCACTAGGACTCCTGGGAAAGTCTGGGCACTTCCCCGTCTGCTCTAGGGAGGCTGCTGCCTGAGCCTGCAACTCTGAGGCCTCTGAAGTACAGGCAGATTATTGTGATGAAGTTTCCACCCTCCCTGGGGCCACTGGGACCTGTGGATCTTCTCCATGCAACAAGGAGCTGGGTATCGATCAGCATGCCATAGCACCCCAGACCAAGTTCGCTTCGCGAAACACTGAATCCTCCAACCCCTCCCCACCACACAGATAGGCTTCATTTGAAACAAAATCCCACAAACGCTCAGGCTAAAGTTCAGCAGGGCTAACACAGGAGGGGAAAAGCTGGGGCCTCGGGACCAAGGCAGAAAACTAGCATAGCTGAAGTTAATGAAAGTCAACACGTCTAGACACATACATGCATTTACATATAGGTCACACACATACATACACACATGAAAACACACATGCACCATACATACACTGCACACATATACATACATACGACACATACACACATACACCACATGACACACAGACATTCATAGCACACACACATACACATTAAGGAAGAACTCAACGCATTTTTTATTTTAAAACAAAGACTGGAGGTGGGCTAGTAAGACAGCTCAGAAGCTAAAAGAGATTGCGGCCAAAGTCTGATGTCCTGAGCTCAATCCCAGGCACCCACATGACGGGAGGAGAGAGCTCACTGCCAAAAGTTGCTCTCTGACCTCCACAGGTGTGCCGTGGCATGCCTGCCTCCAATCTAAAATAATTTTCTTGTTTTGTTTTGTTTTGTTTTTATGCTTAGCAAACAGACACAAACTCAGAAGTTTTATCGGTGTCCCCACGGCCTAGAAGTTTTATCGGTGTCCCCATGGCCTAGGATAACATTCTCACACCGGAGAGTTTGGTGTTGGAGCAATTGCTACAAGTCCACAGCAAGAGAAAGGCCTCCGAAGCACTCACCACCAGGAAGGCCTAAAATAGACCGCATGTCCCCAGGCCTCACACCAGCCCTCCCAATACTGAACACACCGAACACAGAGACTTGCTACCGGCTTGCAGGGTGCCGGCTCGAAGCCCAACCCGACAGTACCTGGTGGCCAAGGGTCTCTGGAACTACTCTGGTCCAAAAAAGTCTCCCCGCGTGGTCACAAAGGGACCCCAGCGAGTGTGGAGAGCCAGGCAGGGCGAGGGGAGAGTGTCAGGAGCAGCCTCTGCACAGACCAGCACATCCCTGTGCCTCCTCCCCCAGCTACTGAGATAGCAGCAGCTGGGCCACAGTCATTTCCAAAATTAGCCCGTGAGCCCCAGGTCTGGCCAGGAGACACAGGCAGGATGGTGGCCAGTTGAACCAGCTGGGGACAGCATGCACATATATGGTGGCGGGAGGGGACAGCTCTGGACAAGCATGTTCTCAGCCTTCATCTTGTCCTGGGGTGGGTCACACAGGTTCTGCCAAGGGAAGGAGCAGCGGAGGAGTCATGGAGGACTCCCCTACACCAGCCAGGCTGGGTGGCAGTCACCGAAGCACTCTGGTGGCTCCTGGTGAATCTGTGTAAATAAGCTAAGGTAGACAACAGTCTCTCACAGTGAGCTTCCTGCCAAGGGCTCTAATTCACTCTAATTCAGTCTAATTCAGCACGGGGTGTGGGTGGGGTTTGGGGTATGTGTGTGGGAGTGGTGGGGGTGGGAAGGAGCCTCTCTCTCTCTCTCTCTCTCTCTCTCTCTCTCTCTCTCTCTTTCACACACACACACACACACACACACACACACACACACACACACTTCTATTCCACAGGTGGAAACTGAAACACGAAAGTTAACCACTTGGGGCTGGTGAGATGGCTCAGTGGGTAAAAGAGCTTGCTGCCCAGCCTATCCCCCAGGGGTTCTGCAAATTGTCCTCTGACCTCCACCCACCCATGTCCCAAGTGTGCACACACATGGAAATAAAGACATGTAATTTAAAACTGGTTTTAGCTTAACAGGCTTGTCCGAGGCATTGAAGAACCAATTCTTGAACCAGGTAATATTCACCTTCCCCATCCCCACCCCCATCACCTGATGGTAAACATCAGGCTAAACCAGCCTCTGCCCAAAGTGCTAATCTCCTGCAGGGTGGAACACAACATAGGGCCAGTGCTTAGCCTGTATATGGGCCTGTCTTGGGTTTTACTGCTGTAAACAGACACCGTTACCAAGGCAACTCTTATAAGGATAACATTTAATTGGGGCTAGCTTATAGGTTCAGAGGTTCAGTCCATTATCATCAAGGTGGGAGCATGGCAGCATCCAGGCAGGCACAGTGCAGGAGGAGCTGAGAGTTCTACATCTTCATCTGAAGGCTTCTAGTAGAAGACTGAGTTCCAGGCAGCTAGGATGAGGGTCTTAAAGCCCACACCCACAGTGACACACCTCCTCCAACAGGGCCACACCCACTCCAACAGGGCCACATCTACTCCAACAAGGTCACACCTACTCCAACAGAGCCACATCTACTCCAACAGGGCCACATCCACTCCAACAGTACCACTAATAGTGCCACTGCCTGGACCAAGCATATACAACCCATCACAGGACCTGAGATTCAGCTACAGGGCATGCCAGGAAACTACTTCAGTACATAGTATGTCTACGGGTACACAGGTCCACACAGCCAGCAAGAGATCTGGGCAGAACTCAAATCCAGGACTTTAATCATTCAAGCACATGATTCTGCTCTCATGTGAGTGTGTACATGTATGTGCATGTGTGTGCATGTATGTGCGTGTTCACACACCTGTGTGTGGGTACATGCTGTTTTGTGTGGAGGGTAAAGGTTAATGTGGGCTACCCTTCCTCAGGATGTGATCCATGGTATTATTGAGATAAGGCCTGAGCTGGCTGCCCAGTAAGACACTAATTTTAGGATTATGAGCACCAGCCACCATGTCTGGTTTTTTACCTAGGTGATGGGAGTGAAACTGGGTCCTGGTGCTTGGACAGCAGGCAGTGAATCCCACAAGGGTGCATCTCCCCTTCTTCAGGTTACTATTGCTGTGATGAAACACCACGACTAAAAGCAACATGGGGAGAAAGGGGTTAGTTTGGCTTACACTTCCATATTGGTCTCTCCATCTAAGGAAATTGGACAGGAACTCCACGGAGCAGGAACCTGGAGGCAGGAGCTGATGCAGAGGCCGTGGAGGGGTGCTGCTCACATGGCTTGCTCCCCATAGCTTGCTCAGCCTGCTTTCTTATAGAACCCAGGACCACCTGCCCAGGGATGGCCCCGCCCACAGTGGGCTTGCCCTATCCACAATGGATGGAGCCCTCCCCCATCAATCCCTAATTAAGAAAAGGCCCTACAATCTTATGGAGACATGTACTCAATTGAGGTTGCTCCCTTTCACACAACACTAGACAGCACAACTGACCCCTTGTCAATTTCTCATGCCAACAATCACCCTTCAGCTAGAAACTTTCCCTTCTCGTTTATCCCCTTTATCCGCTTGATGGTGCACCAATATTCAGATCACAGCATGAAATATAAATGACTTTAAAAGCCCCACCATCTTTACAAATTCGAACATATTAAAAGCTCAGCCTTTGAAAAATACCCAGTCTCTTTACCTTTAAAAGTTCAAAGTCTCTCAAAGTCTCCTGTCAAGTCAAAAACAAATTAGGTACTTTCTTACTTCAGGAGGGAAGAACCAGGGCACAGTCACAACCTGAGCAAAGCAACACCACACTCCAGAAGTGTAAGTAACTCAATGTTCAGCTATCTGGGCTTCGCTTATGATGATCCTCTGGGCTCCTCCAAAGGACTCCACCCTCTAGAGCATGCACACTTTGAGTTCTAGACTCTGGCTGGCTCCACTCCACTGCTGCTGCTGTTCTTGGTGGTCAGCCCACGGGTACTGGCATCTCCAAAACGTTGGGTTTTCCACTGCAACTGGGCTCTACCTCCATCAACAACCTCTCCTGGGGTCTGTTCAGGGACTCCAGCCCTGCCACACATTGCCAAGCCTCAGCTACCTTCAAAACCCGGACCACTTGGATGACTCTTACATTTCCAGTAAAAGGTAAAATTATGGCCACCTCTAGAACATACCTCTTGTAGATGAGGACTTTCCAGAAGATTACATACATACACACACACACACACACACACCCCTGTTAAATTCCCTGGTATCTGCAGTAGGGGTGTGTGTGTGTGTTGTGTGTGTGTATGTGTGTGTGTATGTGTATGTGTATGTGACAGGTCCCACTGTGACTCAGCCTGGAGCTGGTATGCAGACGTGGTATCCACCAGTCCTCTCCCTCACAGCATCAAGGCATTTTTTTCCCAGGTGGGAAGAGAGGAATCAAAACATGAGTGCCCAGGGGCTGCCACATTTGGCTACCACAAGCCACTGCCACAGAAGAAGGGGTGGCAGTGCTATTTGGTGCCATGGATCCATTAGAGCAGAGTCTAAGGAGGTCACCATACCCCTGCTAGGCTCAGGGACCCCCACAGGGACTTGGTCTCTTCAGACAGTGAGTTCTGGGCCCACAACATGGAGAAAAGATTGTGTGTTGTTTTGAGCCTTGATCACAGTCTCCTGTGTAAGTAAGCTCATGGTTAGATCTGCTGTCCCCCCCACCCCCCACCGCAGGAATATCATTCTATTGGTCACCTCCAGCCTTTTCCATCTGGTCACTCACTAGGGTGTGTGCACGTGCATTCACGAACATATGGGGAGGGCACAACATGTGTGTGCTTTGTATTTTGTATGTGTTTTGTGTGTATTGTGTGTTTTGTGTGTGTGCACACAAACATGTATGTGTGAGGATATGAATATGTGTGTGTGTTGTGTGTCTTTCCATGTTTTGAGTGTGTGTGAACGGTATGTGAGGGGGGCATGAATATGTGTGTGTTTGTATGTTTTGCGTGTGTGTGTTTTGTGTGTGCATGAACATGTGGGGGCACAAACATGTGTATGTTTGTGTGTTTTGTGTGTGTGGATTTTTGTGTGTGTATTGTGTGTGTTGTGTGTGTTGTGGGCATGAATGTATGTTTATGTGTTTTGTGTGTGTTTGTGTGTTGTGTGTGTGCATGAAAATGTGGGGGGCACAAACATGTGTGTGTTTGTATGTTTTATGTGTGTGGACTTTTGTGTGTGTATTGTGTGTATTGTGTTTGTGTTGTGTGTGGTGGGGGCATGAATGTGTGTTGTGTGTTGTGTGTGTGTGTGTGTTTGTGTGTTGTGTGTGCATGAATATGTGGGGCACAGACGTGTGTGTTTGTGTTGTGTGTGGTGGTGGGGGCATGAATGTGTGTTTGTGTGTGGTGTGTGTGTGTGCCTCATAGGGAGAAGTCACATCACCTGGCTTCTATGATGAGGTGCTGCTCTCATTAATGTCAGGACGCATATGTGAGTACATAGGTATCTGTGTGCACATATTTATATGCATCATATGTATGCGTGTGCACAAGCAAGCACAACACACTTAGATAAACAAAGAGTCCCACCCACATATATACTATGACATCAGAGGCCAGTATCCTGTGTCACCGCATTAAGGAGGGGAACTCACTCAAAGTGGCACATGACCCATGATAGGGATTCAGCGGGTTTGGTGAATGACTGTATAATCCAAAGTACACAGCAAATGCTCAGTAGGTGTTTATGGAAGGAACTGACTACATGGAATCTGGATCCTGGCAGGCATCTACAGATTCTTATTAAGCTTTCTCTAGCTGTCTGTCTGTCTGTCTGTCTGTCCATTGCCAGCCTGTAGTCTCTTGGTCCACTTGTGGTTCTGTATTTACTGAGCAGAATAATCAATGAGATAAAACAAAAATGTAGAGGAAGAGAAAATAGGAAATCCCCAGAAGGTAGTGGGTCTGTAATGAGCTCTGGGCATGGGCACAGGCTTTGAAATGAACCCACTCCTGGTTGTGTGCCTCTGGAAAGTGGCCTCAGGACTCCCAACTGTGAAATGGGATCCTTACCCCACTGCTGTTGTAGTCTATGGTGGATGTGTGTTAAATGACTCAACAACTCAAAGTCAGCCTGTAAAGGTTCTTTCTTCCTACCGTTGATGCTTCCTGCAGAGAGCAGCCACCATTAACTTCTTGGTGGTTGGTAGTGTTTTTGCCCTCTTCCCTGGTGGCCTTGGAGTATTCTCTCATTCCTGAGTGAGAGCTAGTCTTGATTAGCTTATCTGGGAAAGAGAAGATTCCTTAGCTTCCAGGAAACAATGATCTTTGAGGGAAGTTGAGGCAGAAACCATGGAGGAAAGCTGTTTGCAGGCTCATGCTTAGCTGGCTTTCTTATACAGCCCAGGTCTACCTGCCTAGGGTTGTTGCTGCCCACAGTGGGCTGGGCTTTCCTGAATCAATTAACAATCAAAACAACTCACCACAGATATGCCCATGAGCCAACCAGACCAGGGAAGATTCTCAATCCAGGTTCTCCTGTCAGAAGATTCAAGGCTGTATCCAGTCAACAACAAAAGCTACCAAGGGTGCTCTCCTCACTCAGCCTGCCCTCCCATCTCCTCTCCAGTGTTCTTGCTTTCTTTCTGCTCCTGCCAATCACTGCCCATCAGGTCTTCATCTCCATGGCAGGGCCACGGCTTCTTCTTGGATCTGGCTGAGCCCCATCATGGCCAAGCATGGTGGTGGGTGTCCTGGTTAGATGGGAGGGAGACTGATGGCACCTGTGTGTGCTGCCTTATCATCCCTCAAGCAAGAGGATACTGCTGTGGGACTGAACTACACACAGAAATTCATGTCCCTGGACCAGTGGCACTCTATTGCTGAGGCATCCCCAAAGAGATGACAGCTGAGACTTTCAATGACAGTACCCCAAGCCACGGGGGCCAATAAGTCTTCCTATGAAAGAAGATCTGATTGGCCCAGAACAGTGGTCAAGGTCACCCATGAGATTACCAATGTGGGTGGTATACACATATCTATTATCTACACCATTGCCTCTGCTCAGTGCCCAGGTGACCATAGATGACCTTGGTAAACTGTAGCCTGACAGGCACAGCACTGTGGAAGCTGTGAGCTCACCCTGCCCTGAAGGGAGAGCATGGAGTTGCCTGTACCTGCCCCGCTGTGTCCTGTGACTCTGACCTGTGTGAGAGACTCTGGGCAGGCCCCCTTTGCCAGTCTAATGGCCACAGATGCTCCACCTTGGGCTCAGAGTGATGTGCCCTCCAGTAGTCAGGTGCTGTGCATATTTTCTGGCCCGGTGATTAGGCCACTGCAACCATGCAGGCTCATGCCATCTCAGGGAAGTCAGAGCCCAGGACACTAAACCTAGCCTCAACAATCACTCTAGGAGCCCTGCCTAGTCCTAACCCCAACTTCGAAAAAACCATTCTCTTGTAAACTGGTGGCTTTGCAGGATTTGCTTAGATTATTTTCTAAACCCTCCCTTCTAACCCACTAACTGGGGGTTGGGAAGAAAGAAGATTAATAGGAAAGGGGAGTTGTGGACCTGTTTAGAAGTAGTTCTTAGGGGGTGATTCAACTCTTTGTTGTCAGGATACCAACATTCCAAACTAATAGCAAACACCAAACACAAATTAGTAGTAGCAGCAGCTCGATCCAGATCCAGCAGAAACCACAAGGTTCTGTTGAATTGGCACCAAAGGAAGTGGCAAAAATTAGCCGGAATACCACAAGACGTTCTTTGAAGTGTTTCTCTCTACAAAGTGAAGACCAGTGAAGACCACCTAAGAAGTTGAGGCCAGTGAAGCGTCACATGGCAAGCAAAGACCAGCGAAGGGTCGCACTGTGTCACAATGCAAGAGCTTCCTTTCACTGTGGGGTTCCATTTATACTCTTTCCAAACATCATTCACCGTCTCAAGCATCGCTCCAGCAAAACACCCTCTCACAAGACAGCTTCCAAAACAGCATCACAGGATACAACTGAGTTAAAAACAAACACACAGAAATTTCCACTTCACGAGAGCCTCACTATTCATATCGTGGGCTATTAATGCTATAGCCCATTATTTTATATCGTTGTGCACTTGACTCTGTGCATGAACTTTGCAGGAAGGGTCCTTTCGCTGGTTGGGTTTTGTCAACTTGACTCGTGCTAGAGTCATCTAGGAAAAAGGAACCACAACTGAGAAAATGTTCCCTTTAAACTGGCCTATAGACAAGAATATGGGGCCTTTTCTTGATTAGTGATTGTTATGGGAGGACCTAGCCCACTGTGGGCAGTGCGGTGCCTAGGCAGGTGGTCTTGGATGTATAAGAAAGCAGGCTGAGAAAGCTATGGATATCAAGCCAGTAAACAGGATTCCTCCATAGCCTTTGCTTCCAGGTTCCTGCCCTAAGTGATACATTGCGATACACTGTGACACGCTGTGATACATTGTGACCTGAGAAATAAGCCTTCTCCTTCCCAGCCTGCTTTCAGTCATGATGTTTATCAGCAATAGGAAGCTACTAGGAAGGTTGTCCTGGGGTTGACACCAGAAACTTAAGCAGAAGGGGTTCTCAAATTGTTCACCATGCAGAGAGGATAAAAGGGTCTATGGACAGACAGTCATAGAAGCACTTTGGAAACTGACAAGAAGAGTGGAGCTGAAATGGGCAAGGCAGGGAAGCCATGTAGAGAGGAGTGAGGTTGCCAGCTGAAGGGACAGCTGACCCAAGGCTACTATGGGGAAGAGACATCATGCCAACTTCCTGCTTCTCCTACACAAAAGCCACCTGAGCAGACTCCTTTTTGAGCGGGTCCCAAGGCAGTCTCTGAGGAGCCTGTTGGTCCAGCCATGTGAGAGGTTCCTGGGTCTCAGGAGAGTAACCCATAATGTACACTGGGCAGCTGGAGGAAAGCAAACAGCTCAGGTTACGTGACCCCTGCTGTGGGTGACCTGACCCTCCACAGCTGTGCTTGATATGTGTACGTGTTTTCCAGACTTGAACCCCCATGGTGGGGTACACCATCCCAAGTGGTGAGATATCTTATGAAAGCCTCTCCACACTGGTATTCTTGTAGGCTCTAGACAGCCTGATAAAAAATATCCTCCAGATGCTGCAGATGAATTCTCCCATAGTAAAAACAAGTTAGTCCAAGACATCACACACACACACACACACACACACACACACACACACAGAGAGAGAGAGAGAGAGAGAGAGAGAGAGAGAGAGAGAGACTCTGTTATTCAAAGTGAGACTCTGTTATTCAAAGTGATATGGGTCCAGGTTATTTAAAGTGACTGGCTGGGGATGAGTTGAGTGTCCTTGGAGGGAAGCCAGTTCCCTTTGGTGTCATTACCTAGGGGGTGATGGGATTTCTGTGGCATTCCAGAGGACTAGGAGCTCTTCAGCTTTCTTCACAGACATGTCAGCTCACACAAGGCGGTGCCTCCTGCCCACAGGACAGCTACACAAACCAGACTAGGGTCTCCTGCCGGCTACTGGCTGGAAAGTTTGAAAGTCAGCACTAAGACTCTCCAGGGAGGCTCCGTGGTGGCCAGGACAGTGGCGACTTCCTTTCTTCCCTAATTAGCAAGAGACAGGGCTTTTCCTGTCCAGCTCAAAGACAGGAAATACCTAGCTGACCCCTGACTGTGGATCCTAGCAGCCGAGGCTTGGAGCTCTAGTTTAAAGGGGCATGTATGTATCATAAGAGCCACTCAGCATAACTCTATGGAGCAGGGGCGGTATGCAAGGAAGGTGTTCTCTATCCAGGAAGGGAACCCAAGTCATCTTGTAAGCTGATCGGGGGTGTGCCATGGTTTTCCACATGCTGTAGCCAAGATGATCCTCTTCATATGGGCCTAGACTCCATTTGGAAAGGTTTGGGAGGCTCCAAAGCCCTGAAGCCTGGGCAAGCAGCTGGACCAATGCCTGTCCACCCCTTCAGTCTCACAGAATCATCCCATATCAATTTCACCCAAAGTCAGCATCCTTTGAATTGAGTCACCAATACTGTAGCAATTTGGTACAGTCTTCAATGGCAGACAGGGTCAGCATGTCTGATTAGGCATCTTTTATACAGATCCTTGTCAGTTGGGGTTGATATGAGCAATTTTCCAGCATAGAAAACCAGTCCGACTGCTCCAGAATGGAACGACTGTGGTACCTACCACTCCCAGGGCCAGGGATTGGTGATGTGGACCAATCATAGTATCACACGCAGGGCTGGTGATGATTGACTGTGATACTCTACCCAGGACCAACGAACAGACACTTGGAGCAACATATGATCTCATGTGGGAACTGCTTCAACTGCTCCTGAGATGCTGGTGGGGGGGGGGGGCTGTAATGGCTACTGATGGTTGTCAGCTTGACTATACCTGGAATGAACTACAATCCAGAATTGGAGGGCTTACCTGTGATCCAGATCTTGAGACTGAAAGACACACATTTCTGTCTGCAGGTTTTTTGTTTTTGTTTTTGTTTTTTGTTTTTTGTTTGGTTTGGTTTGGTTTGGTTTTCCAGACAGGGTTTCTCTGTATAGCCCTGGCTGTCCTGGAACTCACTCTGTGGACCAGGCTGGCCTCTAACTCAGAAATCCACCTGCCTCTGCCTCCCAAGTGCTGCGATTAGAGGCTTGCGCCACCACTGCCCAACTCTTTCCTGGATCTTGGCATGGAGATCTTGAGGCATAGTGGCCATGAAAAGCTTAGGCCCAGGGAAGATAATACATGTCTTTAATCCCAGGAGACTGAGTTCCAGGTCAGCCTGGGACAAAGTAAATCCCAGATCCAGGCATGGTGGTATACACATTTAATCTGGACCACACCTTTGCTGGAGACCTATATAAGGACATTGGAAAAAGGAAGAATCACTCTTCTTCACCTGCTTGCACTTATTAGCCAGCACATCTGTTGGAACCTACTTCTACAGAAGACCAGCTGAAACAACTAGCCTCATGGGACTGAGCAACTACTGGATTCTTGGACTTTCAATTCACAGCTGACGATTGTTGGCATAAATGGAGCCTAGAGGGTCCCCTTAAAATAAGAAACAGCACCACTGAGGGTTATTCCAAGGTGTGAGTGTTTGCCATTATGATCCAGTTTTCCAAACTGTTCTGAATAGAAAGGGGTAAGAAGGCACATTTAAATCAGCTTTTCCTCAGAGTAGTTTTAAAACAGTTTGTCATGGATAAAAGAGAGGGAGAGGGAGCTGTGCTGGCATAGTTACTGGATGTGAAGACCAGTAAGACTGAAGGAGGGTAGCATAGATGGAAAATGCCAAGGCTCGCTGAGAAACCCTGTTTCCCAAAAGGCCATGCTGGGTAGAGAAAGGATCTATTTGACTTGCTCACAGGGCCCCCTGGACAAGGCTGGCTTTAAAAACTAGATCAGGGCTGGTGAGATGGCTCAGCGGGTAAGAGCACCCTACTGCTCTTCCGAAGGTGATAAGTTCAAATCCCAGCATCCACATGGTGGCTCACAACCATCGGTAACGAGATCTGGCGCCCTCTTCTAGGTTGTCTGAAGACAGCTACAGTGTACTTACATATAATAAATAAAATAAATCTTAAAAAAAAAAAAAAACTAGATCAGCATGCTGAATGACTGACTCTGGAGGTCATTCTCCAAAGTGCTTGGGGGGTGCAGCACCCTCGATGGCTGTCAAAGAGGTAGAAGAGATCAATTTCCAGCAACCCACCTGCCACGCCTTATAAAACCCACATGCGTGTCTCGGTTGGGGAGAGTCCACATCAGGGAAATGAGATGTCAGCCTCAAGCCACTGCTTGTAGGAGCTCGGTTTTATTGTTTCAGCAACACAAAAGGCTGCCATCTCTCTTTAAATAACAAACTATACAGATCACAAGAAGCAGAAATACAGATGGTTTCCATGGGAACGCACATACGGATTCAATAAATAATATAAAATGCTTTTGTGCTAAAATAGAACTCTTGTCTCCTAGTTACAGGTCCATCCATCTCTGTTACCAGAAGAAGCCAGATCTGCTATTACTTAGAACATAGAAAAATATAATTTAATAACAGAACTAAAAAAAAAAAAAGCCAGTGTTGAATTTATAAACCACATACAATACATATAACCACAGGGCAGGTGAAAGTCCAAGGAAATGGAGAGAAAAAAAAAATCACAGTTGATAATCAGATGGCTTCACCCCCAAGCTGTTGTCAAAGATGTTTTACATCTAGGGCAAAATAAAAAGGGATGCATAGGTTTCTGTTTCCAGGAAGGACTCAGACTATTACATGCCGGAGACCTAATTCTACGCTATGGATTTGAATTAGCTATAAGCACATCTGTCCTTCATGAAAGGCAAACACTTTGAACCCAGTCTCTGCGACTGCTTTTCAATCGAAGCCCATTTAAAGTGCGTGGTTTCCCACTTTGGGAGCATGGCACCTTCCGGTGGCTTGTAGGAGCAGTCACACCTGTGTCGGGAAACAAACTCCGTCTTTTAGCTATTTGTTCCTAAGGCAGGGTTTCCCCCGTAGCCCAGGACGTCCCGGGGATGTATCATCCTCCTGTCTCAGTGTCCTGAATCCTAGGGCTGCCAGTCTGAGGTGCTGTGCTGTGTTCTCTCTTATTTTGTCCTAGTAGACAAAAGTAACCAAAAGAGAAAATGCTAATGTCCACCAAGAACTGAGAAGAGGGCTCATCCTTCTTCATTTCCATAGTAACAAACAAAGGAAAAGAGGCCTGAACCAACCAATGAGGTTAAAGCAAGAGATCCTATTAACAGGAATTGAGCCACTGAGACTTTCAAGTAAATCTCACTCAGGAAGAGAAAAGATTTTTTTTAAATTTAAATTATTAAAGTTCCAAGTAGAAGTGGAGTCAAACATGTAGGAAGGCCGTGATGCCATCCTGGGGTTCACCACATCTAAGTTGGACATGCACCCCTCCACAGCCCATTCATGGACAGTGACTAGGTCAGAGCCTCACACTGTCTGGGCAACACAGCCACAGTCTCAGGTGACAGGCTCAGTGTCCGGAGATGTACCACTGATGAGGGACCTTCCTGGGAATGTCCATCGAAGAACATGTGGCGGCACCTTCATGACGGGGGTGGGGGGGCAACTCGGCCTCAAATGAAGCAAGCGAGCCTTGCAAAAATCCCTCGGGGATTCTGAGGGCGTGCCCCTTGAGCTCCCCTCATTCCCTCCTTGGTGGGTCATCATGCCAAGTGTGTGGCTTCCATCAGCCAACCAAGCCTTCTCCCTCTGTCCTTACCCTACCACTGAAACGGTTGAGTTCCTGTACCAAGTTGCTCTGCCTCTCTGTCACATTGACCACTGGTCAACAATCCTGGCTAGTGGGGCCTCAGATCAGCTGCTTCTCACAGACACATAGCCAAGGTCAAGGTGGCCACTAGAGCTAAATCTTATTCGTTGGCTAACAGCCCGCTGCCCGCTGTCCAGTTAAACCCAGAACCTTGGAGGTGTAAGGCAGAGACCTTGGCCCAGAGCTACCACTGTAGCCCTTGGTGTTCTGGAGGCAGAGACTTGCTATGTAGGCCAGGCTAGCCTCAAACTCATATGCCTCCTGCCTCTGCCAATCAAGGCTGAGCTTGTGAACCTGCAGTGTCTTTCCCTGGTAGGCCACCATCCATCCTTCGTTGCTGGTTTTACATACGCAGTTTGTAACATCAGTCAATGGGCCTATCATTGTGCACACTCTTGTATCAGTAGCAAGACTGGTTCCTCTGTCAACCACTACAGTGTGACAATTTCCACAGGCTTTGTTAAAAACAAACAAACAAACAAACAAACAACAACAACAAAACACATTTAATTATGACCCAGAGGAAAAGCAGGGAGCCTCAAGGACAAGGTGGTAGTTTAGATTAAAATAAATAATAAACAAACTGGGGCTTGCCAAAGGTTTTAATTTGGTGTGTGTCACATAGCGGCTCTAAAATAATCTGATATTCTTGGACTTTGTGCATTGATTCTTGCCTTATGAAACCACGCCTACGTAGAGCATAGCTATGTAAAATCAGCATCACGTGGAACATCCTCCATCATGTTAAGGGCTCCAGGCCAGAGACCCCAGTCACCAGAATGCACGGCTGGTCCTGTTAACAGTCTAAGTACGAGAGGCATCTAGGGACTTGCCTGAATGATAGGAACTCTCAACAGCCATGTATCATAAAGCCAGCTGGCTCCTCCTCCCACCCTACGGACCCAGGACACACCCTAGCCACATGCCAGGGTAGAAAGATGGCCTTTGAGATGGTGCTAGCAGATCCATCACCAACCCATGCGAATCTATAGGACTCTGCCAGAGGCCATCTGCACTCTCTCATTCCTGTCCCCGAGGGAAATGGGGTGGAAGGGACAAAATGGTTAACTTTGGAGTATAAGGCAGGATAACTCATAGAAGACCCCACACACACACACACACAGTTCTTTTTCTACAAGGGAAGGAGCCTTAATATTAACGTGGCCAATAATTACACATGATATCTGTGCCAGTCTGGTGTGATTTAGTGCAGGTGCACGATCCCATGATCCTGTGCCATCTTGAAAGACTTTGGTATAGCTATAACCCCGATAAGAGACTGTTACAGCTAGCCCAACACCTGCTGGGGTCAAGCCCCCTCCCAATGTGGAGGGGTCGGGGGAGGTCTCTATATGCCCTAAAGAGGCCAGAGATACAGCCCCTACCCCTCCCTGCAGGTCTGACTGAGCATGTGTGAGCTGTCCATGCCTATACAGTAACCACAACACTTAACTCTGTGTGTGTGTGTGTGTGTGTGTGTGTGTGTGTGTATGTGTGTGTGTGTGTGTGGTGTGTAGTAGAATCTGAATATTAGTCTTTCAAGCAACCAGGGTGTCCCTGCCAGGTGACCCCACATTCCCACCCTGGAGGCAGTGAACAGTGGCCCTGTGCATGATCGTGAACCCAGAATGCATGTGTGGTGAGACAGGCCCTGAGTCTCACAGGTACCTCGTGCACCTGCCGAGTAACGGACCCTCTCGGTAAATTACCTTCCAAACTCTCAAAAGGTAATTGCAATTAAAAAAAAAACCCATAGATATCAATAAATAAACACCTTATTTTCCCCAGCACAAGAACATAACACACACTGGGAACTGTCAGGAAAATCCAGGACAGAACGCAAAGAATTCTGCTGTCAGGTTTATGTGCTCGGGAGTTCATCTAGAGACCCAGTAACACTACCACACCGCCCCCGCCCCCCAAGGCCCCAGGAATTGGACAAGTCCACCGAAACCTTGCAGGACTTCTCAGTGTGGTGACATGGGGCCAGGCAGCAGCGGAGAAAACCACCTTTAAGGGGAAGGGGGCTGGGCAAACTGCTGCCCCCGTCAGAATAACCCAGTGCACAGTGCATTAGTGACAGAGGGTGTGGGGCATGCCAGGGCGCACAGGAGACCGACCGCTGGACATTGTCACCCACCAGCGTGAGATCATTATAAGCTATACTGAAAGACAAGGGAGCAGCTCTTGTCTATCTTGGGCACATCCTCAGATGCTCCCCAGGTCAAACATGGGGAGCAGGAGGACTCTGTCATACACTTAACCATTGATGGTGACCCCGAGTTCATGCACGCCATGCGTGGGGGGCACTGTCTGGTGGGTTACCTAGTCCTGCTTGAAGTCTGTGCCCACCAGAAATGGCTGTGATGGATGCCGTGAAGCTTCCGCGAGGGGACATCCTACCTCTTCCCTCTGACTGGCATCTCTGGAAAGAAGCCATCAGAGGAAGGAAGTGTACATGATACTCAAGGTTACCTCATCGCCTCAGGGACAGCAAGGAGTCAGGTCTGACCTACAGAGACCCTCCTCCAGTGTCTGGAGCCTCAACCCCTACACCTTAGGCAGGCACTCGGATACAGCAATGCCTAGAACAGGCCACCATAGTCCCAGAGACTGTGCTTCCACCCCAGATATGCTCCCTGCCAGACATAAAAGCTTGAGAGTTAAGGACCGTTTTACGTTCTGGGTCCCTGGATACCAAAGTGAGAGGGTTGCACAGCAGAATGCCTCTGCTTCTTCAGTAATTTCGAGTGTGGATAGGCCAGCCCCGAGAATGTCCCAGCTCCCAGAGGGCCGCCCTGGTGTCATGGGCCTCCTCAGCCTGGAGCAACCCAGTCAGTGCTCAGAAACACTGTGTCTCAGCCCCACACGGGTTCCCCGTGGCTTCGATGCACTCCTGGGCTGAAGAGCCGGGGGGCCCCTCCTTCAGGCCCTGCTGCCCTGTGGTTCAGAGGCCGCTGCTATTTCTGTGACACAGTGGTGGCTTGGAGAACTCCAGGATGGCGGTCCGTGGTTTGTTGAGGAACTTGGGGGCGCGGCGCAGCAGTCTCTGGGCTTCATTGAAGGCATACTTCAGCTCCTTCAGCCACTGTGCAAACTCGGGGTCACTCTGCATGGAGATGTAGGTGAGAATTGGGGTGCATCTACTCATCTGCCAACAGTATCTACAAATGGAGCCTGACACTGGACACATGCTACCTACCCTGAATGAAGCCTGACCCCTACCTTCAAGTCCCAGGGAACCTGGTGAGTGAGACAAGGAAAGCCATCTGTGGGCTCTTCCTGTGAGCTCCCTGCACATGGTATCTACTGCCTTAATCTAGTTGGGGATTTTTCTCTGGGTCCTAAAACCACAACCTATAGAATAAAAGTTGGGGGAGGGGATCTGATACTTTGAAATGACAATCACGGGTCTAAGATAGTTTACAGTTACTTAAGAAGGATCTAAGGGAGTTTACAGTTACTTAAGGGGAGGGTGTCAGTCCAGGGGAAGCTGAGGCAGGAAAGACCAGAGTTCCCAGCCATCCTGGACTGTATAGTAAGACTCTATATCTCAACAATAAGCTAAAAGGCGACCTTTTTTCTACGGGCTTCTCTGAAAGCCACTGCTCTAAAAACACGCCTCAGTACACAGGGGCTGTCCAGTGATGAAACTCAAAGAGTAGAACAAAGACAGCACCCCTGGAAAAGTCCTTTTGGAATCCCAAAGATAAGAGAGTTATGTTAGCGGGAAGATCAGGCTCCAGCTCCCCACCCCTACCTCAACCCCACCCCACCCCCCAATCTCCAGACTCAACCACCAACTCATTGCACTTCCTCCTCTGCTAGCATTTTGATGTGACTTAATTTACCTGAAACTTCACACTCCTAAATCCGTGAGAGACAAGGGGAAACATGGGGACAGTGGCCAGAGCCATCGTTTCCATTCCAGAAGGATGTCAATAAAAACTTACCTTGTGTAATCCTGCAGAGACTTGATGCACCAGTGGGGGGGGCACCCTCTCAGAAGTGGAGGGGTGAGAGGATGTGGGGAGGAGCCCTGTGAGGGGGGTGGGGTCAGCATTTAGGATGTAAATTAATTAAAAAAAAAAACTTACCTCACATTGCAAGACAAATTGCTTCCCTCCCTTTATCCTGAGTAAGATGCACTTTCTGTCTTTAATCTGGGTCTCCTCCACAGACATGATCTGTTCCATGGTCAGTAGACTTTGCTAAATGCAAATAGTTAACGATTACTTTGGTATTTGGTGGTTTCTTGGGATAAATCAAAGAGTGCGTTTTCAAAAGCAAAGGGCATTACTTTCTCTTTCTTGCCTGATCATCTAGAAATAAGGAGAATGGTCACAGAGAAAAAAAAAAGTTCAAAGTGAAACATCAGAAAAGCCATGCTTCTGTGAGGGTCCCTGGCCCGGCACTGTGGATGGCAATAGTGGTCTGTGAGGGCCTATGGGCAGGCATTGTGGATAAGTGTCAGTCTAGGCAGCCATGAATACACAGCGCCATGCCACATGTCACAGGAGCATCTACCACTGTCCAGCCATTATCAGAACAGTGAGCATGGTAGGTGACAGCTGGGGCGGGAAGATAGGCCAAGACATTATGGCTATCTTGATCCAAAAGACCTAAATAAAAGTGGCTATCTTACAGGATCCTCACAGGAGATCTAGTGTGATGGCGCTGCAGGAGGCCAACACACAATGACTTCCTCATCCCCTCATCCGGGGGTGTTGTTTGTTTGTGTATATTTTAGATAAATTCTACAAAAATCTGGAGTGAATAAGCATGAGAACCTCCCATGCTTTCTATGCCTCTGTTTATTCTAACAGATCTACCTAAGGGACTGCCCAACTTCACACAGAACTGAATGGAGTGAGAGAGGAAGAGACAAAGAGAGACAGAGGCAGAGAGACAAAGACAGAGAGACAGACAGACAAATAGAAAGACAGAGATAGCATACAAAGACAGAGAGACAGTGAGAGAAGCACAGAGAGAGACAAGAGAGAGACTGAGCTAGAGAGACAGAAATAGACAGAGAGACAAAGGCAGACAGAGACAAACAGGCAGAGAGAGACAGAGAAACAGACAGAAAGACAGAGACAGTGAGAGAAGCACAGAGACAAGAGAGAGACAGAGGGACAGATAGAAGGACAGAGAGTGAGAGAGGCACAGAGAGAGAAGAGAGAGAAACTGAGACAGAGACAGAAAAAGACAGACAGAAACTAAGAGGCAGACAGAGACAGAGACAGAGACAGATAAAAGGAGACAGAAAGTCAGAGACAAAGAAGCAAAGAGAGAGAGAGACAGACAGACAGACAGAAAAACAGAGACTCACCATACAGAGACAATGAGAGAGACAGCAAGAGAGACAGAAAGGGAGAGAGAGAGAGACTGAGACTCTGTTACAGCCCAGACAGTTTGCTGTGCCCTTCTCCGTGAGGCTTGTAAGAAGACTGCCTGACCAGGCTCCAGGAAAACACTTCAACACCCACCAGCACAGAGCTGCATCTTGGGGCATCCATAAGACACCCGCCTTGTGTGTGTCAAGTCTAACCGACTTTAATTTCAAAGGGCCTCCTGGCACAGCACTGAGGTGACCACAGGCCATTGCCACCATTCATAATTACCCTGAACGTCACCAGCAGTTATCAAAAACCATGGCTCAGAGTCAAGATAAAGGAGTTGAGCCTCCCTGCTTGGCTTCAGGGACTCCGGCACTGCTGAGCCTCAGTCCTGCCTCCCAATACACACAAACCATGCCTTGCCCCTGGGACGAACCAAGCCTGCACTCCCAGCGCTGAGCCCTGTCCCGCCTTCCTTCACTGTCCTCCCAGGGGTACTCCTCAGGCCTCTCACTTGGTGGGTGTTTAATAAAACAGCCCGACCTGTCCCTTTGCTAACTAGTAACTCGTAACTTAGGAAACCCTTTGCTACTAAGGCTCTGAGCGACTGTGAACTTTGCCTACAGATTCCCAGCAGGGTGCAGACAGCATTGCTTGCCTTTCTAGCCCAGCCACCCCTATGTAAAGCCCACTGGTGACACTTGGTGTAACCTGACCTGGGGAGAGACAAAGAGAGAGCACAGGCTGACCTGAGTCAGTCAGCATCCCTCCCTTCGCACAGTGAGCTGGCTGTGCCCTCAGCTGGACTGCCCTGGGTTCCTCTCAGTAAATCCGTTACCAGTGAGTTTGTTTACAGCCCCTAGCCTCGTGTGAGCTTGCAGTAATCTCGGGAGCTCTGAGGCTTTCTGTGTCTCCAGCTTCATAGACAGGAAACTGAGGCCTGGAGAGGACCTTGGGGTGTTCTCAGTCCTCAGAGCAATGAGCAATAAGCTGGGATGGCGCTCTCCCCACTTTGCTCTTCTCTCAGCCCACCCATTCCCCCCTCCAGCCTCCATTTGCCCCCCCACCCCCAAGGCTGCTGGACTTGGACTCAGTCTTTCAAATGACACCCCTATCCTATTCCAAGAAGGGACTCCACTTGGACACTTAAAAGTTACTTGGATGGCAGCAACCCGTGTTTCTGTGACACTAGGAGGCACTGAATATAAAGCAGTATGAGAAAGCTGCTGTAACCCAAGGCTGCGCAGGGACTCACCCGAGACTCGCCCTCTCCTCTCCACTCCAGTCTGTTGGGGAACAGGTAAAAATAGCGTCTTTGCCACTGTGTGAGAAAGGGGTTCCCCAGCTTCAGCATGTAGCCATGCATGATGCAGTCCTTCCCCATAGCGTAATCTGAGGGTAAAGACACAACATTACCTTAGCACTGCTAAAACAGGCTCTGGGGCTGGAGAACCTGAACAGGTCTCTACAAAGTAACTCATTCTGAACACCATTATCTCAGTTTTTGGACAAACAGGACCTGGGAGCTCAGAAGATCCCGGCTCTTGGTATTGAACCTGCAGTACCCACTAGGAACTCTGACAGGGCAAAGGTTTGTTCCCAGTCCATCTTTTTTGTTTGTTTTTTGTTTTTTTTTAATTTTACCTATACATATAATAATGTATAGGTAAACAAATAATAGAGACTGTTTAATTGTGAAAGCTCTCCAAAGTCCCACTGCCATTGGAGGGGTCTTTCCCTTAATCCACTTTCATCCTGTAAGTCATTCTGAAGCCGGGCCTTTTCTCTCTCCAAGGTTAAGGTGGCAGCCACAGCAGATTCATCCTCAATTCACTGAAGCAGCTCAGACCCATGCAGGGCACTGACTGCATCTCTAAGTTGGTGCATTCTCTAAGGAAAACTGGGGATGTTTCAAAACATTCCCCAGAACCTTGGCAGTTGTGTTAAAATCACTCACTCATCCATCAGTGTGCCCATGATGCCACGGGGGCTAGGCATGGGGCTTATGCTTTGTGGATGCCAGGAATAATAAATGAAAAGAGATAAAACTCACCCACCCTTGGAAGCTTACTCTCCGAGAGAGTCCGATCACCCTCAAAAGGTTGAGACCTACGTGTCCCCTGAGATGGGGAGAAAGCAAGCTCCACGACAGAGGCGACAGGCAGGGGTTGGGGTCCACAGAACTGCCCTTCTGACACAGGCTTGCATTTCTGAGCAGACTTAAAATGCATTTGTTACTGCGTCTGTCCTGGACACCGGTGTCTGAGAGGTACACTCCTGTCACAGAGACTTTTGGAATCTCCATGGGCCTGTTCATGACTCTGAGATGCTCCATCTCCCAGAACTAAATTTTCAAGCCTGCTTCTCAAAGTTCCAGGGGTGGAGGTACCCCAGAACTGAGACAGCACTGTCTCCCCTCAGTGGGCACTTCCATCCACCTGGTGACTCCAATCCAAGGTAAAACCCAAGTCGGGTGTGCACTTTCCTCTAAGTACTGGATGACAATGGGCCACACATCGGTTTACCTTCCTCTTGACCAAGTTGCTTATTTTTAGCCTTCTTCCTGGCCTCGATTTTATCGGTCTCAGCATTGACGGCATCATAGATGGTCTCCACCACTTCCTGCTGCCAGCGCTCAGAGATCACCAGCGGGAAGTTCTTATAGAGGTCCTGGTCACAGTCCAACAGCTGGGTGTGTAAGGAAAAAAGAGGCTGTGCTCCATCACCTTCCCAGATGCAGGGCAGCCAGCACCATGGCCATGGGACACCACCATGACCATACTCAGGGAGGGCTTCACCGTGGCTCCCAGCCATGTGGCCTAGGCCTGGCCTTCAATAGTATCAGGTATTTTTTTGCCAATGAAAATGAACATATGTTGGGTTTTTTTTAATTATTTTTAAAAATTTGTTTGTATGTATATATGGTATATCTATTCCTGTGTATGTAAATGTGTATGTAAGTACATGCATATGTATGTATATGTGCATATATATGTAGGTGTGTGAGAATGTATGTATGGGCATGTATGTGTGAAAATGTGTGTATGCTATATATGTGTGTGTGCATGTATGCGTGCAAGTATGGGCATGTACATGTATGTGCATGTGTGTATGTCAGAATGTGTGTATGTGTGCATGCATGTGAGTGTGTGTGTGTGTGTGTGTGGGGGGGGTGTATGTATAGGCCAGAGGTTGGCATTGGTGTCTTCTATATTTATTTACTTATTTGTACATAGAGAACAGAGTCTCTCACTGAATCTGGATGAGAAGCTGTGTAAACCGGCTGGTAGCTGGTTAGCGAGCCCCAGGCTTCCTCTTGTCTCCCCGCCCCCACTCCGCAGTGCTGGGTCGTGAGTATGCACCACAGCTCTGAACTCAGGTGCTCATGCACAGCAAGCACATTACTGACTGCGTATCTTCCCGGCCCCATAGACTGGGCCTGCTGTAGAAATAGTAAGAGACTCTGATAGCCAAGTAGACTTTCAGTCGTGGGTGCTGTATTTGTAAAAATGGGGACATGGGTCTGCATAGCGTTTAGAATCTGATAGGGGAGAAAAGCCAGACTGGCTGACCAGCCTCCCTCAAACAATCTGAAAAGGGGGGAAGCTTGCTGCAGTATGGGTCTGCCAGCATCTCACAAAGACTGACTCATCCACCACCATGAATGAGGGTTTAAATACAAGTGTCACGGACTGCAGGCACCGGGCCTCCGAGAGCTGCAGTCACTCAAATGTCTCTGTCCCACCTTCTGAGGCAGGCTTCACTGGGAAGCCAGGAGAATGAGGTGACTTGGCTCAAACCGGGTAGTGGGAGCTGCACCTGTTGGAGTAACTGAGACCAGTTCTCCTCTTGCCTCTGGGAGACAGAAGAGTGACCAGGACAGCAGCAGGCAGGCTGTTTAGAAGGAGAAGGGGAGGCAGAGCTGCTGAAGGGATCAGAACTCACCCCACATCCATTAAAATGACCAAATTAAGCCCAGAGCAGAGGTCCTCAGTTGTTCTGAGTGTGACAAGAAGCATGCATATATGTGTGTATGTATATGTATGTGCATCCATGTATACCTTTTTGTGTGTGCATGCATGTGTACACATGCCTGTGTATATTTGTGTGTGTGCATGTATACATGTTTATGGGAACACATGTATGTGTGTATGTGTATGTATATATATATGTTTGTGTGTGCATGCATGTATGTATACACGTGCCTGTGCATATTTGTGTGTGTGTGTGCATATATACATGTTTATGGGAACACATGCATGTGTGTGTATGTATATATATGTTTGTGTGTGCATGCATGTATGTATACACATGCCTGTGCATATTTGTGTGTGTGTGCATGTATACATGTTTATGGGAACACATGTATGTGTGTGTATATATATATATATATATATATATATATATATATATATATACACACACACACACACACACACACATATATATATATATATATTTGTGTGTGCATGCATGTATCTATGCATGCACACACATGTATGTGTGTGTATGTATATATATGTTTGTGTGTGCATGCATGTATGTATACACATGCCTGTGCATATTTGTGTGTGTGTGCATGTATACATGTTTATGGGAACACATGTATGTGTGTGTATATACATGTATATATGTATATGTACACACACACACACACACACACACACACACACACATATATATATATATATATATATATATATATATATATATACTTGTGTGTGCATGCATGTATCTATGCATGTATGTGTACATGTTTTTGTGTGTTCATGCATATATGTGTGCTTGGTTGTGTATATGTTTGTGTGTTGTATGTGCTCTCTGGGCAGAGCCTAGGAAGTCCCTGGCGAGAGTGGACACACACTCTGCATTCCCCAAACCAACACATGTGTTTACAGACACATGGTCTTGC